>JAVTVY010014619.1:0-67210 GCA_036873755.1 Hanleya hanleyi | reverse complement strand
CCTGTTCCGCAGCCACGTTTGCAGATAGAAGAGCCCGTAGGCATCAATATCGAAACAGGGGAACTCCCACCCATCGCACGAGGGCCGATGATGATGTCGCCCTAATTCAACAGTCAAATTCCGACGACAAGACCATGGGCCAGATTTTGTACGACGTGGAGGGCAAAGTACACTTCGTGGACGAAGCCATAAATGTTCCCAGCGATCTGGCACACGAAGACCATCCAGTGAGTGACATTTATCAGCGCCATTGGCCCATGATCCGGCACTGTTTCTACCGTCATCGCCCTATTCAAGATATCTACAATTTCCGACTGACCGACCTCACCCGTCTACGTAGCTACGTAGAAGCCATCTTCAAAGATCAAACTACGGCCTTCAAATTGAATCTGGCGTTTGGTTATGTGCTGCAGCATAAAGAGACAGTCCAAGTCCGATATTTTTACCCGAGCAGTAACATCCGGGTATTTGACCAACCGTTTACCATCATTAACCGAGTGTCGCTAGAGACGATGCTGGAGAAACTGGACACCGTGGATCCCTTGGAATGGGCCCAACAACAACGCCCCAACACCAAGTGGACAGTGGAGAGTGTGACCAATGTTACGTTTTTCGTTACCAAGCTGACCGACCACCCCCATCGGCTGAATGCGTCACTCATGCACTGATGAATACCATAACATGCCGTACATACTCTATATGTCTACATGTTGATCGTTGACGGTACGGAGGTGACCGAAGAGACACGGATGTTACCGAAGATGTCACGGCTCGGCCCTCGACTTGGGGATAGTTGAACTGAGTGTGCTAAAAATAGATCACCAGCTAGCGTGCTATAAAAGGGAAGCGGCCTGGACGTTTCATCAGACACTCTGTCAACCACCAAGATGTTCACTTGCACAACTTGCCAGAAGCTGTTTACTCGTCTGCACGACTTGCGCCGCCACGAGGCCTCCACCCACAACGATGCCCGGTATACTTGTATAATCTGCGCACGGTCATTCAATCGGAAGGATCATTTACTGCGTCATGAGAGGGTACTCCACGCGGGTGCGACGGTACTATGTAATGATTGTGGTCGACTCTTCAAACGACCCAGTCGGTTTAGACAGCACCAACGTTTGATGCATGCCCCGTCTCTACGGTTTGGGCGACAACTTCCCACTAAAGAGGAGCCGCGGAAGGTCAGACCCAGTGAAGATGAACCCGGAGAGACGAACGCCACTGGTGATGCGATGACGAAGAGCCTGCCTATACCCACGGTCCAGGAGGGCCTGGATATCCAGCCGGACCCCTCCGTTACGGTTTCGAGTCATACGCCTGACAACATCGAACATTTTCTGGACGAGCCCATAAATGTTCCTAGCGATCTCTTACAGGGCGCCCAGCCAGTGAGTGACATTTATCGGCGCCATTGGTCCATGATACGGCACTGTTTCCACCGTCATCGCCCTATTCAAGATATCTACAATTTCCGACTGACCGACCTCGCCCGTCTACGCAGCTACGTGGAAGCCATCTTCAAAGATCAAACTACGGCCTTCAAATTGAATCTGGCGTTTGGTTATGTGCTGCGGCATAAGGAGACAGACCAAGTCCGATACTTTTACCCGAGCAGTAACATCTGTGTATTTGACCAACCGTTTACCATCATTAACCGAGTGTCGCTAGAGACGATGCTGGAGAAACTGAACACCGTGGACCCCTTGGAATGGGCCCAACAACAACGCCCCAACACCAAGTGGAGAGTGGACAGTGTGACCAATGTTACGTTCTTCGTGACCAAGCTGACCGACCAACCCATCGGGTGAATGTATTCACCCATGCACTGATAGATACTCAGAATGCACAAACATGTATCTGAGGATATGTTGCCTCAACGGTTTCCTGGGCTGCCCGACGATGATTAGAATAAACGGTTCAAAGCGAACATGGCCGAAGATGGAACTTTCTGAAATGAAGACTTCTGATTGGACAAGAATACATCTAACGGACAGGAACGAATATGACAGATGCAAATGGTGGCCTCTGATTGGACAAGAGTCTTCTTGAATTGTAACACCAAGTGGATAGTGGAGATAATGACCAATGTTGCGTTCTTCGTGGTTAAACTGACCACCACCCCCATCGGATGAAAGTATTCACCCATGCACTGATAGATACTCAGAATGCGCAAACAACTATCTGAGGATATGTTGCCTCAACGGTATCCTGGCCTGCCCGACGATGATTAGAATAAACGGTTCAGATGGCACTTTCTGAAATGGAGACTTCTGATTGGACAAGAATACATCTAACGGACAGGAACGAATATGAAACATGCAAATGGTGGCCTCTGATTGGATAAGAATCTTCTTGAATTGTAAATATACCCAACGCGGCTCCCCCAGCGTGGGTATGATGTAACATTGGGGAGAATAAACTATATGAAAAAAACTTCTTGTTGTTGTTGTTCTCTCATGTGTCATCCTTGTTGTTGTTGCTGTTGTTGTTCTCTCTCTGGTCTATATCATGGCGTTATGTTAGAGTGTTAAGGTGTAACGACGGGCGTTGACGGGCATCACCGCATTTCGAAGAATTAGTGACAATTCCATGGAATATCAGAGCTTCTGAGCTATTTCACCAGGGCGTTGAAGCATTAAGAATGGTGTTGGTGGGCGTTGCTACAAGATGACACCTCACACGGTCCATTTGGACCGCGGATGGTCCATCTCTACACCAAATAACATCCTTCACTGCTAAAAAAGGCCCACTTTCGCTACAACTTGTACTAATGACGTCACCAATGACGTCACAGATGCTATAAATATCCCTGAAATCAGGGTATATACTCCGAGAGCTACAACATGATACCCCACACGACGCATTCGCAACGCGGATGGTCCATCTCTACACCAAATACCTTCCTGCACTGCCCCAAAAGGCTCACTTTCGCTAATACTCCTACTGATGACGTCATCGATGACGTCACAGATGCTTCGGACATGCCTCAATTGGGAATGTACACCCCGAGAGCTACAAAATGACACCTCACACGACGCATTCGGACTAAGGATGGTGCATCTCTACACCAAACTCACCCTCACGCACCCACAAAATGTCCACTTTCGCTACTACTCGTACCGATGACGTCATCAATGACGTCACAGATGACGCGGACATCCCTCAAATCGGAATGTACACCCCGAGAACTACAAGATGACACCTTCCAGGACGCATTCGAACCGTGAATAGCCCATCTCGACCCCAAATACCTTCATGTACTGCCCGAAAATGTCCACTTTCGCTACTACTCGTACCGATGACGTCACCGATGACGTCACAGATGACGCGAACATCCCTCAAATCGGAATGTACACCCCGAGAACTACAAGATGACACCTTCGAGGACGCATTCGAACCGTGAATAGCCCATCTCGATCCCAAATACCTTCATGTACTGCCCGAAAATGTCCACTTTCGCTACTACTCGTACCGATGACGTCACCGATGACGTCAAAGATGACGCGGATACCCCTCAAATCGGAATGTACACCCCGAGAACTACAAGATGACACCTTCCAGGACGCATTCGAACCGTGAATAGCCCATCTCGACCCCAAATACCTTCATGTACTGCCCGAAAATGTCCACTTTCGCTACTACTCGTACCGATGACGTCACCGATGACGTCACAGATGACGCGAACATCCCTCAAATCGGAATGTACACCCCGAGAACTACAAGATGACACCTTCGAGGACGCATTCGAACCGTGAATAGCCCATCTCGATCCCAAATACCTTCATGTACTGCCCGAAAATGTCCACTTTCGCTACTACTCGTACCAATGACGTCACCGATGACGTCACAGATGACGCGGACATCCCTCAAATCGGAATGTACACCCCGAGAACTGCAAGATGACACCTTCCAGGACGCATTCGAACCGTGAATAGCCCATCTCGACCCAAATACCTTCATGTACTGCCCGAAAATGGCCACTTTCGCTACTACTCGTACCGATGACGTCACCGATGACGTCACAGATGACGCGAACATCCCTCAAATCGGAATGTACACCCCGAGAACTACAAGATGACACCTTCCAGGACGCATTCGAACCGTGATTAGCCCATCTCGACCCCAAATAACTTCCTTCACTGCCCGAAAATGGCCACTTTACTTACTACAACCAACTGCGCATGCGCAGATTAACGCGACATGCATTCAAAAACACACCATTCTGACTCTACCCCACACAAGCTTCACTTTGACACCTCACACGACCCATTCGAACCGTGATTAGCTCATCTCTAACCCAAACACACCCCTACATAGCACCCAAATGCCTGTTTTCTATACTACGGCCAGACTGCGCATGCGCAGACTATTGAACACGGACGAACCATTAGTGTAGTCAAGTGCTCCTCCACGAGAGCTTCAAAATAAGACCTCACTCGACCCCATTGGACCATTAGGGACTCACCTAGACTCCAACATGTCCACCCCGTATGGCCCTATACACCCATAGCCATGCAGTATAGGCCTATGGGCCTACCCAGGCCTCGGTGACTTTTTTCAAAAATTTCACCGATTCGCTCCGCAACACTTCCTATCGTGTTCTAAATGACGAGACGAGTAAAACGAGACCCCACAACCCTACCGCAAATGTATAGAAGTGGGTTTCCCAGTAGGATAAACATTGAACCTATACCCCAGTATGGGTCTATATGGGGCTCGGTGACTTTTTTCAAAAATTTCACCGATTCGCACGGGGACACTTCCTATCATGTTCTAAATGACGAGACGAGTAAAACGAGACCCCACAACCCTACCGCAAATGCATAGAAGTACGTTTCCCAGGGGGACAAACATCGGTCCTATACCCTCAGTATGGGACTATATGAGGCTATATCGTACTTTTTCAAAAATTTCACCGATTCGCACGGGGACACTTCCTATCATGTTTGTCTTGACGAGACTAAGAAAACAAATCCAAACAACCATACCGCAAATGTGGAGAAGTAGGTTTCCCAGGATGGTCCTATACCTGCCATACCCCATATAGGCATTTTCCCGTAATTTAGAATAAAGTCCGTATTCCGTATTTTTTCAGGAAAATTTTTACATACACCCACCCTGGAACTAGGGGGAGATAACTCTATTGACAGGCGAGCCCCGTTAAGCCCGGCGACCTATATACCACCCATACCCCATATAGGCATTTTCCCAGGTTTTTCGATAAAGTCCGTTTTCCGTTTTTTTTCAGGAAAAATTTTACATGCACCCACCCCATTGCCTGAATGCCTCTTCACCTAGGCTTCACTTTGATACCTCACTCGACCCCATTGGTCCATTAGGGGCTTCCCTAGATGCCAAAACGGCTATTTGCATACCCTTGGGCCACCGCGCATGCGCAGAATGACCCTAATTCAACCCCACACCCAGTCCATTAGATGCCCCTTCATGAATGCTTCCCTTTGATACCTCACTCGACCCCATCGGTCCACTAGGGGCTCCCCTAGCTCCAAAAAGGCTATTTTCATACCCTTCGGCCACCGCGCATGCGCAGAATGCCGATATTTCAACCCACACCCAGTCCATCAGATGCCCCTTCACATAAGCTTCACTTTGATACCTTACTCGACCCCATTGGTCCATTAGGGGCTCCCCTAGCTCCAACACGTCTATTTCCATATCCTTGGGCCACCGCGCATGCGCAGAATGACCCTAATTCAACCCCACACCCAGTCCATTAGATGCCCCTTCATGGATGCTTCACTTTGATACCTCACTCGACCCCATCGGTCCACTAGGGGCATTTGTATAGTAAAATCTATAAATTCCAAGAATCTTCATTATCATGTGGGAGGTGGGTACAAATGTGGGAGGTGGGTACAAATGTGGGAGGTGGGTACAACCCACCTCCCACAAATACAAATGTGGGAGGTGGGTACAAATGTGGGAGGTGGGTACAAATGTGGGAGGTGGGTACAACCCACCTCCCACAAATGTGGGAGGTGGGTACAAATGTGGGAGGTGGGTACAACCCACCTCCCACACATCACGCATGCGCACACGCCCCAATACGCCCCAAAAACAGGTCGCTGTGACGTCACACAAGGTTCTGCGCATGCGCAGTGAGGCGCTATTGCGCCAATTCGGGTACTACATACTACTCATACCACGGTAGCTGAATTATAATGAGGCAAGCATAATTATAAGAACTTCCCAAGATTTTCCAGGGACCGTACATTGCACACAGATGGGATACTCTAACCAACTCGAATAATCTACTCCTAGCACCGACTTAATATTAGAATTTATTTATTTATTTGTTGGTAAAATGCCAAACACTTATTTTTCTTTTGATACAATATGTTGAAGCTACCACACAAAACGTAATCGCAAGTAGTTTTCATACAAACTTTTCTCAACCCTGTGGAAAAAAGCAATCCTCTACACTTTTATTAGGCAAATCGTACATATATATTAAATACAAAGATGTTCAGTGACCCCGTGGGGACATTACAACATACAGAAGATATGTATTTCTCTAATTAATTTGTCAGTTATACACAATAAAAAAAAAATCACTTGTCTTATGACATTGATGAATTAAAATAAAGTGGCACCTAGACCTGTACACAAAAGCCCGTATACATACTCTGTAGCGCGAGTCTCACATTTATTATCATAATATGAAGAAACACTATAAACAATCGTAATGTGTCACACACGAGCTAGGAATATGCTGGGAAATCCCCCACAAACCCAATTTTCAAATATTGTCTAAACGCCTCTTAAACTGTATTAACATGTTGAATGTCAAAAACAGAAAGAAAAAAAACATTTGTCACGTTATTGTTTTTGTGCACTAAATATACATGTTATAATCAGCTTTACCACATCCATTCCTTGCTACAACACAGTCTCAAGTACTGGGTGTACTTTTCTTGCCTACATATTTTATATCAGTCAGAGATAAAGTTAGATGTTTATCCCAGACAAAGTATTCAGTATTTCGACAAACCTTTCTTTCTTTTATTCCAGTTCTTTGATGGTGTTACATTCGCGATGTGTCTGTGGCCGTTTCAAGTTCGCCGTTCAACTGATACTGCGGGATCCTAGGACCTTCCCATATTAGCAGTCTACGATTTGTTCATAGTGAACAAACACTGGACATTAATCATATAAGCATGGATTCTACACTGGCAGCGTAGAATCCATGATTCTACCGACATATCACATATCACAAGTCTGCTGTGTATACGAAACATATTGGGTGAAGATAACAGTTTTTCGTCCAAACATATCCGTCATTGATGATAGTAATTCACCATTGTTATTGCCTGGTTCAGGCAGAATAATGATCCATTATTGGTTACAAATAATCATTCACAACAAAATTATGACGGACAGATATTGTTCTTATTTTACATACAGGAAGCTAAATCAAATGTAGGAAACCCTCTTTATATTACAAATTATTTAAGATTCCAATCAACTACACAAACCATCATTGTTTACACTAGCACTACCAGGCATAACGACAAAGTTTGCAATCCATCTTTTATAACATTTAATGATAATATACCATGTTTTGATAACTTTTGTATAGGGTGTTGTACCTTTTGTGCCATTTAGGTATCATCCTAGAAGAAAACTGTAAATGGGGAAATCATATTAATCAGATTATAAGTTCTGCCTCGCAGTGCATTGAAATTATGAGAACACTAAATATCAACTTTCGTTAGACCCATTCTCGGCTAGAATACGGCTCTGCTGTTTGGGACTGGTGTACACGTGAAGAAACCGATCAGTCCGAAAACCTTCAAATTGCTGCTGTGCGTATTGTCACTGGACATCATACCTATAGCGAAAAGACTCTTTTAGTAAAGTTGTTCAATTTAGCAAAATTATTATGAGTAGTTATTGCGTTTCATGGGTATAAAAGATGGAGGTAGGCGAGCTATATTTTCCAATGTATTAAGGTAGTGGTTGCTGTGCCCTCATGTAGAAAACAGCAGTTACAACAGTTATGATATGTTATTGCATACATGGCGGCGTGACTGACGTCACAGGACCTACGAAATGCACTCTCAGCTAAAGGGGTGTAAAAGGGGTGTAAAAACAGCCAAAACACCCCCAGGATGTAAATTGACACCTATACTGGGTGTAAATGGGGTGTTAAAGGGGTGTTTTGGGATCCATCAGCAAAATATGCCATCATTTGACACCCCTGGGGTGTTAAAAACTCGGTAGAGTGTCAAAAGGGTGTACCACTTGGTTCAATAAAAATATTAGACTATGGTGAGTAATGGTGTTGCTTGTTATGAAAAACTCTTACAAGTCATCCCTGATAATGCCATTTTTTTATATTTGCATCGTGGATGCAACATGTCGGTAGTGAGAACGGCTGTCAATGAATCTTCGATCTGACTAATGAACACAACAAAAATAATGAAAGTTTTGAAATCATCTCGGGTCAGTATAAATGCACAACCCCAAACTAATATGAAGTGCAGAGATGTTATTGAACGCCCTGAAAGATAGGTGTTAATAAACACCCCAAATACCACATAAGCAGGTGTCACTTGACACCTAAGGGTGTCAATGTACACCCACCGTAGATGGCGATATAGAGCACCCCATCGCAACACTGGGAATATGCATGGGTGTTATTCAACACCTTTCATCTGAGGTGTGGACGAACACCCACATCGTTAGATCAAAAGATGTTATTGAACACATGGGGTGTTATTCAACAACCTAACATTTGTCGAAGCAAGAGGTAAAGTTGCCATGCCTCATCATCTTCCGGTATTGCGCTGCCTACGAACATTGCTAAAAGCCTAGAAAAGCACCAGTTTTGTGAGGCACTCCCTTTCTGCCCACTGTCTCCAAAAACAGACAGTCGAGTAACCGGGGGAGGCTTGAACGTTGCATCAGCCGGCCCATACTCGAATTGATATATGGATTCATTCAGCTCTTCCAATGTGAAATATCTAGACGTTACGAAGTGTTTGAGTATTCACTTCAGAGTGACTGGGACAACTCCCTCCAGCATATCATGCATGCCATCCGGTGGGAGGCATGTTGTAACATCAAACCCTTCCATTGCTGATAATGCACTTGAGCATTTGACTCCGTAAACACCTTCTAGATCCGGATGGTTTTGCACGGCAGTAACATGGTATCTGTGGACAGCCGTGCTCCTGATAACAAAGTTCGCCTCGTCAACGTTGTCGTTAATTTGATGTCGTTAATACTGTTGTGACAAGTCTAGCAGATAGAAGTAGACGCCAACAATCTTGTGTTTCTCCGTCTGGGCTCCGAGGGGATTACATACTTCAAATTCATCCATATAAAGGTGAATCATCAATTTCGGCTTTCCATTCTCATCAATGTGTAGATTTTGGGCTTTAGAAAATTGACCATCCGCGAAATCTATCAAAATCTCTGCATTCTCGCATCCGGTTGGTCTGTTTATATTCTCCCAGACACTTTCATCTCCCAGAGGGATTCCGATGACCTTCGCTATAGGGATATATTGGTATTACTGTCGATTTCCGAGCCTCACTGTCACTGGTGCAACATTGGGCAGGCATGTCTTCCAATAATTCTTTCTCTCTGCTAAACTATGTAGGAGCCTGAAACTATCAATAAAATCACTGAATTTGAACTCTACACGGAATAGTTCTGGTAATGTCACCATAGATTGAAGGGTTTATGAGAATATGTCATCGAGGGATAGCTGCCACTGGACATTCCCGAGAAGTTTCAAATGCTATGACAACCGCCACTGGGCTGTATTTTGCTGACTTATCTCCCCGGTCATAAATAACTCTTCAATGTTTGAAGGCGACCAGATTTCGGCCCGTGTGAGCCTTATGCAGCTCACCAATCCCCAATGCACGAGTTGTCACAGCGACACAGCTCACCAATAACCAATATACGAGTTGCCAGAGCAGTTCCATCATAGTTCTATAGATTTGTATCTAATACCGCTTATGCCGGTGCTAGGGGTTGGGTGGTCATGTCATCCAAGTTGCCACATGAACAGGACAATACAAGCGTACCTGAGATACAACACATATCAGGAATCGTTAGATTCTTGGTATGTGCTTTGGAATAGGTTAACCAGAAGACTATACTGTGAAGTCATGTGGCTCTGTCAGTATGTCGGCACCTCTTCCCACTTCCCTTATATGCGTTGTACAGACCTTTTGGTCTTTGATATATGTTGGCATTGTGGGAAGTTGACGCTGGGTCGACATCGGGCCTTGCAGACTAGTCTTCTGTTTTCAATGCCGTCATTTTCATCTGACGACGATACAGCTCACCAATCCCCAGTGTACGAGTTGTCACAGCGACACAGCTCACCAATTACCAATATACGAGTTGTCAGAGCAGTTCCATCATAGCTCTATAGATTTGTATCTAATATCGCTTATGCCGGTGCTAGGGGCCGTGTGGTCATATCATCCAAGTTGCCACATGAACAGGTACAATAAAGACATACCTGAGATACAACACATATCACGAATCGTTAAATTCTTGGTATGTGCTTTGGAATGTCATTTAACACCTTCGAGGTAAGGTGCTAATGAACACCCCAATCAAACGACATAGATGTCAATGAACACCCATGAGCGTTATTTAACACCTTGGACGGAAGGTGTTGAAGAACACCCCAAATTAGCAAATGGGGTGTCGATCAACACTTTAAGGTGTTATTTAACACGTTCGATGGGAGGTGCTAAAGAACACCCCGATTCAATAGATGGGCTGTCGACCAACACTCTAGGGTGTTATTTAACACCGTCGATGGTAGGTGTTGAAGGACACCCCAATTCAATGGATGAGGTGTCGAATAACGCTCTAGGGTGTTATTTAACCCCGTCGATGGTAGGTGTTGAAAAACACCCCAATTCAATGGATGAGGTGTCGATCAACACTCTAGGGTGTTATTTAACACCTTCTATGAAAGGTGTTAATGAGCACCCCTATAAAAATTTGAAGGAGTTAATAAACTCTCCGGATATGTTATTGAACACCTCCCATAGGAGGTGTTAATTAATACCCCGACTAAGAGGTATTAATTAACACCAAAAAGGGTGTTCGCCCTGGGACAAGCCATTTACACCCCTATAAGGTGCAAATTTACACCCGTTTAGCTGAGAGTGTAGGGTAGGCATTGAGACATGTTTTCCCCAATTTCGAGGCTCACAGGTCACCTAAGTAGGTCAAATTGTCATCAAAAGTAGGTCACCTCTGATCAAGGTTCTAATGTCAATGATTCTACTTATTTTGCCGGAGAAAGGATTAGGATGGACTGACTCACTGACTGACTCGCTCATTACCGGACAATTTACAAATTAGAGCCTACTTCGTAGGAATAATAGAACAAAGACATATCCACTTCTTGTCAAATTTCTGAGGTATTTGTATGTCCATTTAGTGTTACATATCTCTGTCTGCACATATCTCTCTCTGGGTGGTTGAGATAAAAACGTTCCCCGCTCCGCAAAAGTTATAGCCCAAATTCCTTGAACAGGAGCATGATGTGAGCCATGAATAATTCCTGACCCCTTGAAAGTTGTCCAGTTGTGCATCAAGTCAATGCCTTATCAATGTCAAAAAGAAATAAACATCACTTGCCCAATTTGTATAAGTAAGGAGAGTGAGCTAGTGTTAATAATGGAATAGTCACTTTCCTACGGTGGCCCGTAGGGGACATTCATGTTTTTTACCTTTTAGGTGTTTTTCTCTGACTTTTTCGTGTTTTCCTTCGACTTTTCCGTGTTTTCTTCCGACTTTTTTTGTGTTTTCTTCGACTTTTCAGAGTTCTTGTTCGAATTTTCTGCGTTTTCTTTCGAAAACATCGCAAAATGAAAAAAATTGTGAAATACTTTCCACCGCGGTGAAATACTTTCCACCGCGGTGGGAAATATTTATCACCGCGGTGAAAAGTACTTTCCACCGCGGTGGGAAATACTTTCCACCGCGGTGAGAAATACTTTCCACCGCGGTGAGAAATACTTTCCACCGCGGTGAGAAATACTTTCCACCGCGGTGGGAAATACTTTCCACCGCGGTGAGAAATACTTTCCACCGCGGTGGGAAATACTTTCCACCGCGGTGAGAAATACTTTCCACCGCGGTGGGAAATACTTTCCACCGCGGTGAGAAACACTTTTCACCGCGGTGAGAAGTACTTTTCACCGCGGTGGGAATAATTTTCACCGCGGTGGGAAATATATTCGTGTTTTCTGACTTTCCTGTGTTTTCTCTCAACATTTCGCGAAATTTGGCAATCTTCATCCGAGGGAGAAATTGAGGGAAAAGATCTCACTTTTACACCGCGGTTAAAACTTTTTCACCGCGGTGGAAACTTTTACACCGCGGTGGAAACTTTTACACCGCGGTTAAAACTTTGACACCGCGGTGGAAACTTTTACACCGCGGTTAAAACTTTTACACCGCGGTGGAAACTTTTACACCGCGGTTAAAACTTTTACACCACGGTGGAAACTTTGACACCACGGTTAAAACTTTTACACCGCGGTTAAAACTTTTACACCGCGGTGGAAACTTTTACACCGCGGTTAAAACTTTTACACCGCGGTGGAAACTTTTACACCGCGGTTAAAACTTTTACACCGCGGTGGAAACTTTTACACCGCGATTAAAACTTTTACACTGCGGTGGAAACTTTTACACCGCGGTTAAAACTTTTACACCGCGGTGGAAACTTTTACACCGCGGTGGAAACTTTTACACCGCGGTGGAAACTTTTACACCGCGGTTAAAACTTTTCCACCGCGGTTAAAACTTTTACACCGCGGTGGAAACTTTTTCACCGCGGTGGAAACTTTTACACCACGGTTAAAACTTTTCCACCGCGGTTAAAACTTTTACACCGCGGTGGAAACTTTTACACCGCGGTTAAAACTTTTCCACCGCGGTTAAAACTTTTACACCGCGGTGGAAACTTTTACACCGCGGTTGAAACTTTTACACCGCGGTGGAAACTTTTCCACCGCGGTTAAAGCTTTTACACCGCGGTGGAAACTTTTACACCGCGGTGGAAACTTTTACACCGCGGTTAAAACTTTTCCACCGCAGCTAAAACCTTTACACCGCGGTGGAAACTTTTTCACCGCGGTTAAAACTTTTACACCGCGGTTAAAACTTTTCCACCGCGGTTAAAACTTTTACACCGCGGTTAAAACTTTTCCACCGCGGTTAAAACTTTTACACCGCGGTGGAAACTTTTACACCGCGGTTGAAACTTTTACACCGCGGTGGAAACTTTTTCACCGCGGTTAAAACTTTTACACCGCGGTTGAAACTTTTACACCGCGGTGGAAACTTTTACACCGCAGTTAAAACTTTTACACCGCGGTTAAAACTTTTCCACCGCGGTTAAAACTTTTACACCGCGGTGGAAACTTTTACACCGCGGTTAAAACTTTTCCACCGCGGTTAAAACTTTTACACCGCGGTGGAAACTTTTACACCGCGGTTAAAACTTTTACACCGCGGTGGAAACTTTTACACCGCGGTGGAAACTTTTCCACCGCGGTTAAAACTTTTACACCGCGGTGGAAACTTTTACACCGCGGTGGAAACTTTTACACCGCGGTTAAAACTTTTCCACCGCGGTTAAAACTTTTACACCGCGGTTAGAACTTTTCCACCGCGGTTAAAACTTTTACACCGCGGTTAAAACTTTTCCACCGCGGTTAAAACTTTTACACCGCGGTGGAAACTTTTACACCGCGGTTAAAACTTTTTTACACCGCGGTGGAAACTTTTTCACACCGCGGTGGAAACTTTTACACCGCGGTTAAAACTTTTACACCGCGGTTAAAACTTTTACACCGCGGTGGAAACTTTTACACCGCGGTTAAAACTTTTCCACCGCGGTTACACCGCGGTTAAAACTTTTACACCGCGGTTAAAACTTTTCCACCGCGGTTAAAACTTTTACACCGCGGTGGAAACTTTTACACCGCGGTTAAAACTTTTACACCGCGGTTAAAACTTTTACACCGCGGTGGAAACTTTTCACCGCGCACCGCGGTGGAAACTTTTACACCGCGGTTAAAACTTTTACACCGCGGTTAAAACTTTTACACCGCGGTGGAAACTTTTACACCGCGGTTAAAACTTTTCCACCGCGGTTAAAACTTTTACACCGCGGTGGAAACTTTGACACCGCGGTGGAAACTTTTACACCGCGGTTAAAACTTTTCCACCGCGGTTAAAACTTTTACACCGCGGTGGAAACTTTTACACCGCGGTTAAAACTTTTACACCGCGGTGAAAACTTTTACACCGCGGTGAGATCTTTTCCCTCAATTTCTCCCTCGGATGAAGATTGCCAAATTTCGCGAAATGTTGAGAGAAAACACAGGAAAGTCAGAAAACACGAATATATTTCCCACCGCGGTGGAAATTATTCCCACCGCGGTGAAAAGTACTTCTCACCGCGGTGAAAAGTGTTTCTCACCGCGGTGGAAAGTATTTCCCACCGCGGTGGAAAGTATTTCCCACCGCGGTGGAAAGTATTTCCCACCGCGGTGGAAAGTATTTCCCACCGCGGTGGAAAGTATTTCTCACCGCGGTGGAAAGTATTTCCCACCGCGGTGGAAAGTACTTTTCACCGCGGTGATAAATATTTCCCACCGCGGTGGAAAGTATTTTCCACCGCGGTGGAAAGTATTTCACCGCGGTGGAAAGTATTTCACAATTTTTTTCATTTTGCGATGTTTTCGAAAGAAAACGCAGAAAATTCGAACAAGAACTCTGAAAAGTCGAAGAAAACACAAAAAAAGTCGAAAGAAAACACGGAAAAGTCGAAGGAAAACACGAAAAAGTCAGAGAAAAACACCTAAAAGGTAAAAAACATGAATGTCCCCTACAGGCCACCGTACTTTCCTTTAGAAAATTGGATTTCAGTTGGTTGTGATATGCATACCCACCATTCTGTCAGTATGGCCATAACTTTTTAAAATTATTGTATAGCTGATCTGATATATAAAATTTCAATTTGCCTTCAAGTATTTACACTTTACAGTGGATTTGTATTTCTCAGAATTTCATTCTAACTTCCTACAAATATATGCCAAAAGATGAGAGAATGAGGAAAACGTGCCTTTTCCTTAGGTCACATAAGCCTGGAAAGGGTCTTGAAGGATAATTTGAATAACTAAAGTATCCCAATTATCTATCGGAGAACAATAAGAGACATATTGGATGATATGACACCTGTTAAGACAGGAATATAGCTTAAATCGTCTCCAGTTAAAGGTGTGAAATTCCCATGACCGACTTCAGCATTTCATTCTCAGGTGGATAAGAGTGCAGAGAGCACTAACAAATGCCATATAGATTTCTCATTTTTATTCCTAACCTTTGTTTCTATTTTCTTCCTGTTGCCAAAATGGTGCGGCCGACTGACACAGAACGCTCAGCTCAGCTCTCAGCACACTGCCATCATGTGAAATGAAGTTTTTTTTTCCAGAACGCAGCATTACATCCCAACTGTAACAGAAAGTTACAATACGATTGCAAAAGTCACATGGGGAGAGAATTGAAAAGATGCATTAACAAATGCGAGTACTCAGCAAGAATATGCAGCGAAACCCCCTCCCCCAACACCCTTGAATGAGCTTCCCATTTATGCTGGATTGGGGGTAGCTTACATTTGTTCAAACAATCCGCCAACTACTATAACGCCACTTAACAAATCCACACAGAGATTGCATTGATCACGTAAACCAGTAAAACTTATATGAGAAAGAAAACGATGCACCTCGGTCACACAGCCTCTCCTCATTGAGCAGAGCCGTCATAATCACAACTAAATCACGTGAATTGGCATTATATATGGCCCTCAGACGAATAAAAATTGGTTCGATTTCTCGCTTTCATACTCGGTCAATAATACAACAGTTATTTTCCTTATTTACGCGTTTGTTAACATTTACACATTTCCAAACCGGCTGAATTTTGTTTTTATTTTTAAATGCAATGGTGTCTGAAATACAACAAAAATTTGAACAAGATGTGACGGAGTACACGTCGGATTTTAAAAAGAGAGCTTTGAAGACGGGTAGGCCTACTCCCATTTTCTCATAACAAAACTACATGTCACGAGACTGAAAGACCAACACAGTTCGTGTAAACTCAGGAATTTAGTGCATACAGACTGGGAAGTATCGGTACATAAACATCTGGTCGGAGCAGATGGCATACAGCAGACGACCTATATCACGTCCGAGGTACTAAACACGGCTCTTTTTAAGCGGAGCTAGCGAAGTGTTAAGGGTACAAGAACCCATTACCTCTCCCTCTTTTAAGATAAGCAATTATTCTCAAAGTTTATCTTGATCAACTTTAACTGAAAGCAACATCAATTATATAAACGCCTTCAAACTGAACTGAGGAGATCGTGCTTGCAACAAGAGCACATAAAGTTAACTTAATTTCCCTGTTTCAGATTGTCTCTGGATGTCTCCCACATGACATGCCTGATTTCCAGTATCTTTAAGAGATAACAAATAATCGATAAAGTCAATCGAAAGCTTGATATCGAACTCAATCAGTTATTCAGGTGTCTATTGGAAAATATAAGGTCAATCTTTGACTGTTCGTGATATATAATTATGTGGGGAAATTACATGTAAATATTTCAAAGTAAAGTTGTTTGAAATTTAACTGATTGTTTAGCATACATAGTCATAAAATTTCAACGGTCGACGAATGGATCTTCCATGCGAAGATGTTAATGGGGTCGTCGGTTGATCGGATGGCTTCTCAGTAGACTCAGACGATGGAACGGTCGACTCGGTCAGTGGAACATCGAGGATTGGTTGAGTTGAATTACACTGAGTAGGCTTGCTATGTGTAGACGGTCCCTTCTGTTGAGTTGGTTTACGTGGTGTGGTGAGTTGAAGATGACGGCGGTTTCGTCGATATGTACCCTGTGGTGTTCCAACAATATAAAACCTGCGGAATAATTCTGCTCTTTTTACCGTAGCAGCAGTTGACTATTTCTTTTCACCATCCAACTTAATTCTCACATTATCTCCTGGATCGAGAACCGGTAATGAATACGCACAGTTTCATCGATCGATGCTTCTGTTTGCCTTTTCGTCGGCTTTTTGAACTTCACGACGATTTGGCCACTTTGGGCGAAGATGCTTTCCAAATACAGGTAAGATTGTCCGCATTGGCCTGCCCATCAAGAGCTTAGCTGGGCTCACTCCAGTAGCTGCAATTGAAGTGTTACAGTGAGCCATAAGTTCTAGAAATGGATCATCCTGGGTTACAATCCTCTTGGCTATTTTGACGCCACTTTGCGCTTCCCCGTTGGCTTGTTCGAAGTGTGGGCTGGTGAATTTAGACACAAAGTTATACTGCATAGCGAAGTTCTGGAATTTCGCAGGGATACAATTAACTCAGGAACACCCCATCGGGCAAACATGTTTTTTTCAACTTGAATGATAGTCAGTATCTGCTAAGTAGTGCTGCTGTTTGATTCCGAAGAGATCTGTACATATGTTCTGCCACGGACTAAGAGCCATCGCAATTGTTTTCAATGGCTATTTCCGCTGTGATGATCACTGGATTTGACAAAAGTCACATGATGCTACTTTCTCCTTTATCTGCTTCGAAATGCCAGGCCAACACACAGTCATTTTGGCACGCTCGAGACATTTGGTCACCCCCTGATGACCCTCATGGATGTTGTCTAGAATTTCAGATTGTAGTGTAACTGTTGCCACAATTCGATCCCGATACAACAGCATGTCGTTCACCACCGACATTTCACTGCGAACACTGAAGTAATCTGCCAGCGATCAAGGAACGTCTTGGACAAGATCTGGCCAACGACGTGTCGTGAATTTCATGGCTGCCTGGAGATTTGAGTCTTTCAGAGACTCCTGGTTAATCTTCTGGATTTTAGCATCTAAAACTGGTCTAGTGGATTCGACGAGATTAACGAAAATTTTAAAATCTTCGACTGCTGTCACAGCTATGTTGTTCGTCAAAGGACTACGCGGCAATGTGTCTCGAACTACTACGTGTTTCCCTGGGACATATTCAGCTTTGACGTTGAATCTTCTCAGACGCATAATAGGACGCTGGCATCGTATCGGTGTTCTGTCAAGATGCTGGGTGTTGAGGACTGAAACCAGCGGTGTGTGGTGGGTAAGAAGTGTGCATGAGTCCAAACCAATCAGATATCTGGAGAAACGTTCACAAGACCGCACTCCAGCGAGGCGCTCGTTCTCCATTTGGGCATATTTGACCTCTCCAGGGGTCAGTGTGTGGGAACATAATGTTACTGGTACCAACTGTCCATCTGGAAAATAGCTGCATCGATACCATAACTGCTGGCATCTGCCCTCATGGTTGTTGACTTAGCTGGGTCAAAGTAAGCTAAGGCTGGAGTCGAGGTCAACATGTCTTTCACCAGTGACGATAACTCTTGCTGTGGTCCCCACACCCACGCACTGGTAGATTTCAGTAAGTCGGTTATTGGTTTCATAACTGTGGATAAATCTGGTAAAAACCGACTCAAATAATTTATCTTGCCCATTATACGTCTCAACTCAATTATGTTCGTTGGAGCAGCGAGATCACGAGTAGCTTGAACCTTCTCTGGATTCACCCGTATTCCATCACCACTGATGATGTGTCTATAATACGGAATGAGGTTTGAGGAAATGACATTTTTTCCTTATTCAGCTGAATACCGGCCTTCTCTATTGTGCCGATAACTTGATTCAGTCGACGATCGTGTTCCTGAACAGTTTCACTCCATGTAAGATTTCGTTCATACACGCTGCGGCGCCATCTCCGAGCACGTCAACCATTTTCATATGGAATATTTCCGGGGCGGGTGTGATTCCGAACGAAACGCGAAGAAAGCAAAAGCGGCCCAACTGTGTCACGAAACCGGTAAGTTTCGAACTTCCCCTATCGAGAGGCAGTTGATATAATCCATTTGCGGCATTTAGTGCTGAAAACACTTTCGCACCAACGAGTTTCGGAGCACTATCCCCTAACGTTGGTAAAAGGCATCGTTCGCGCTTAACAGCTTCATTCGGCTTTTTCAGGTCAACGCACACTCGAACTTCCTTCACAACTGGCACCATTGGCGTGCACCAGTCTGTTGGTTGATTGACTTCTTCGATGATTCCTTCATTCTTCGACCGATTAAGTTCAGCTTCCAATTTGGACAGTAATGGGAATGGTACTCCACGCGCTGTTGTAATACTGTATGATTTCGCGTCCTCTTTTAGCACAATCTTCACTGGCTCACATTTAAGGAGACCATGCTGTGTGAAGACGTCACTGTGAATTTCATCTAGGCGTTTCACTAGGCCCATGCACTGCGCGACTGCCCGATCTAGCAAATTGTTCACATGCTCACCGGCGACGACGAATACTTCTGTCCCTTGTGAGAAGTATACGCTATGAACTGGCCTCTACGATCCAGTACACCACCAGGACTGATCAGGCTGGAATTCGTAGTTAACAGTATCGGTCGGTAGGGTAGAGACAGGTAAGTAGTTTCCGTTGTGTCAGCGTCTGTATATATTTTACATTGAACAGCAGAGTTATTTGTCAAGAGTTATTTCCTATGCATCAGTTTTATCAGCACAAGTGATGGAACCCAAGAAAATTGAATCACATTCATGATCGTCGTACAAAGTGGAGACTACTCCTCCAACACCCCGTACATTCTTTGACGACTTACAGCACACTTGGAAATGATTGTATTTGCCACAAACGGGATACCGCTTTCCTGCTGCTGAGCATTTTGCATTCCTGAAATGTTTACGGTTACAGTTTTCACGGGCAGGTGGAATTTTTTGAGCCCTACTTTGAGTGTTCTGTGGTTTGTTTGCCCAAGTCTTATTTGTGGGTTATGGTTAGACTTGTTAAATTAATTTTCCCTGTATTTGTCTTCTTGTAACTTCATCTAAATCTCTAGATTTTGCTGCACTAGTATGACCGTGATCCTTAATCTGGCTTTTCACTAACTCAGATTGTCTCACTATTTGGATGACTGTGTCCAAATCTCTGCCAGCTTTCAACTGTAATTTCTCAGGTCTTTGCCGTTTATGCCGTTTATGCTCACGACCAGTATGTCCCTAATATTTTCTCCTTTTTGCCCATGGAAATCACATTTCTCTGCAAGTTCATACAAATTGAGAACGAAGACTTCCGCCGATTCATCAGATTTCTGATATACCTGACGAAATCTTGCTCTCGCGTGTATGATACGTTTTGGCACAGAATGTTCTTCAAATTTCTGCAGGACGACTTCATATTTATCCTCGTCACCCTCTTTTGTAAAAAGTGAAGGATCGAAATATATGTTTTGCTTCCCTGCCCATATCATAGATTAGGGAACGAACTTGTACATTTCCGTGTTGTGGCAGTTCTGTACCGCGGAAAGCGTTGCTTCTATTCCGGCCACTGGCCTGGATTGCTGAAGTTTAAATTCTCAGGTGGGTTGAATATCGGTATTTTGACGTTGTGGATTAGATCTTCATGACTTCTGACAGCATGTCATGAGACTGATAGACCAACAAATTTTGTGTAAACTCAGAAATTTAATAAATAACGACTGGCGAGTACATAAACATGTGGTCGCAGCACCTGGCATACAGCAGACGACCTACGTCTCATCCGAGCTACTAAACACGGCTCTTGTAAGCAGAGCTGGCGAAGTGCTAAGGGAACAATATCATAATATGATGGCCGAGAAGGGACATCGCTGTATTGTGTTATGAATCACACGAAGGCAGGATGCGAAGGCAGGATGCGAAGGACGAAGGCAGGATGCGAAGCGCGAAGTTAGGATGCGAAATCAAAACATGGAGCGCGAAGTCAGGATGCGAAGTCGCGAAGGCAGGATGCGAAGTGGCGAAGCCAGGATGCGAAGCGCAAAGTCAGGATGCGAAATCAAAACAAAGCATTGCAAAGACTGGAAGCGAAGCACGAAGTCAGGATGCGAAGGCAGGATGCGAAGCGCGAAGTCAGGATGCGAAGTCGCGAAGGCAGGATGCGAAGTGACGAAGCCCGGATGTGAAGCGCGAAGTCAGGATGCGAAGTCGCGAAGGCAGGATGCGAAATCAAAACAAAAAGCGCGAAGTCACGGCACCCGACTTCGCGACTTTGCATCCTGCCATCGCGACTTCGCATCCTGAATTCGCGCTTCGCATCCTGACTTCGCATCCTGACTTCGCGCTTCGCATCCTGGCTTCGCCACCTCGCATCCTGCCTTCGCGACTTCGCATCCTGACTTCGCGCTTCGCATCCTGCCTTCGCATCCTGACTTCGCGCTTCGCTTCCAGTCTTTGGAATGCTTTGTTTTGATTTCGCATCCTGACTTCGCGCTTCGCATCCTGGCTTCGCCACTTCGCATCCTGCCTTCGCGACTTCGCATCCTGACTTCGCGCTTTGTTTTGATTTCGCATCCTGACTTCGCGCTTCGCATCCTGCCTTCGTCCTTCGCATCCTGACTTCGCATCCTGCCTTCGTGTGTTGGTCCAGGTTCATTAACACAATACAACGATGTCCCTTCTCGGCCATCATAGAACAATCACCGGTTACACTAGATGAATGCTGGAATTTCTGGATCTATCTCAACATTATGCAGAAAATATTTAAATGTCTGCAAACTGGTTTTAAAACGATTTCTTACTAGAGTAAACAATGTTTATTTTGGGGGGGCTGGAGTAGTGTTGATTCCCTGCCTCCTGTGTAGGCCAAGGGAATAGCTTCTTTAATTTGAACACCTGATGTGTTTCATAAGCCACAACTTAACCTGTTTGGCTGACCCAGAAAAAAACTATGTCATCGTACCTATTAAGGATGAGAAGCAAAGTTATCAATGACTCAACACGATGGTCGTATTTTCAACAGTTGTATAAATTAAATTTGAATCTGTTTTTCATCTACAAACATTTGAAATGTTGCATGCAAAAATACATATTCTGTAAAGTGCACTGTCAAAACATTCGTATCTACTGACCGCAAGACGAAAATGCCGACGCATTTGAGCTTTGGTGTAAGGAGAGGATGATTAAATTAATTAATTAGTTTCATTAATTAGATTAAATAACTGATATAAAACCTACATATATATGAGGCTGGATCGGAACTGGCGACAGTGGGTCGGAAATGACACCTCTCATCAAGAAATGTAATCTTATTGTCATGGTATTGTAGTCCAATATTAGACATTGTGGATGTTTCTGGAATAGTCTATTATTAGACATTGTGGATGTTTCTGGAATATGGGGCTGACGCAAGCTTGTGTACGTACAATTATGTGTGTCAGCCACTTTGAGCTTTCTGGAAGAATATTGTAAATTATATCTAGGTCAGATGATGCGGTAATCTTGCGTATTCTAGAAGCTTCTTAATTGGCAGAATGATCTGGGATGCCCCATAGAGTATGAATAGCGTATCACTCAGTCACTCAGCAGGGAATTCAAACGGGCTTTTATGTGGGTCTGCTATACTGTGTCACTATCTGGATTTTACCTTTGCCTGTAACTACGGACTGCTGGATTATTTACTCACTAACGTTTGGCTGATGCATGGTCCACGCTATTTGTTGAAGGTTATCGGATATACGAGTTGTCAGAGCATTTCCATCACAGCTCTCTCGATTTGTATCTAACAGCGCTTATGTCGGTGCTAGGGGCCGTGTGGTCATGTCATCCAAGTTGCCACATGAACAGGTACAATAAAAGTGTACCTGAAATACCACACATATCAGGAATCGTTAGATTCTTGGTATGTGCTTTAGAATAGGTTAACCAGAAGACTATAATGTGAGGCCATGTGACTCTGTCAGTATCTCGGCACCTCTTCCCACTTCCCTTATATGTGCTGTAATTGGACATTTACTGGGACTGTGTACAACCGAACAGTGTTGGATTACCATTATACAGAAGAGTGATTTGTGCGCGTCAACAAGAACTGTAAAGTGCACACCGGTATAGCATTGAACAGTAAGACTATATTTCACACATTTATTTGTTGTATTAACCTTACATAAATTGTATATGATTTTAGTATTGTAAATAAATCTTTAGATTGTTAGTCCTTGACTTCACACGTCTTTCTGTTACGGTAAAAGCTGACAGAAATTTTGCGTTCGCTATCCAGGAAATGTGTTTACATTATTGATCAGCTTGGCAGCTTTGCAACATAGTTCTATATTGAAACAGCTGTCTAAATTTGTGAAGTCAGGGAGTGCACTATCATCATGCCATTTGACCCAGCACAGTTTGCTATTATGCCTAGTGAGGAGGTATATAACGAACTAAGCAAAGAGGATTTGCTCGCGCTGTGTAAATTCCTACAAATTAAAGTCATTAATTAAAGTTAATAAACTCATTATTAAAGATTTTGTTAGCAAACCATGTTGGGATGAAAGTGATTTTGATTTAACTGAGGAAACAGCTGATGATTGGAATAAGGATATTAGAATTGCAAAATCAGCTGGAATTAAAGAAATTAAAATTAGAGAGAGAAAAGTTAGAAAAAGAGGAAAGAGAGAAAGAAAGAGACAAAGAAAGACAGTTAGAGGAAAGAGAGATAAAGTTTCAGTTGGAAATGAAGCATATGGGATTACAGTCGCAAACAAGTCCTCCTGCACATGCACCTGTACAAACAGAATCAAAATTTGATGCGGCTCGTCAAATACGTCTCTTCCCAAAATTTCAGGAAAAAGAAGTTGATAAATATTTTCTGCATTTTGACAAAATTGCTGAAAATTTAAACTGACCAAAAGAAAATTGGAGTTTACTTCATCAAAGTGTTTTGATCGGAAAGGCAAGGGACATTTACACTCAATTGACGGTAGCGCTAGCATCAAATTATGATACAGTGAAGGATTTAATCCTTAAAGTTTATGAATTAGTTCCTGAAGCCTATCGTACTTGTGAAAAGAAAATTCTCAGACTCATGTAGAATTTGCTCGTTCAAAAGAAGTTGTTTGATAGGTGGTGTGTCTCGATTAAAATTGACAACAACATTGAAAGCCTTAGGCAACTGACGCAGGTAGAGGAATTTAAAAGGTGTATCCATGGTGATGAAAAGAATGCCAACACTTTAGATCAGGCAGCACGTTTTGCTGGCGAATACGCTCAGACACACAAATTATCATTTGTCAATGCTGTTAAGCCAAGTTCTTTCCAGTCTAATCTCTAAGGTAACACACCCAGTTCTTCTTCAGGGCCTAAAACTTTTGACCCCAGTTACAAAGGTCAAAGGTCAAACATAAAGTCTCAGTCACCCACTTTGAACACTCAAAATAAATCTCCCATTTGCAACTATTGTAAGAAGGAAGGTCATTTAATGACTAATTGCTTTAAATTGAAAAGAAAACAACAAGAACAAGCCTTTCAAAAGCCCAGTTTTCTTACTTCAAAATCTATACCCAAGCAGGTTAGTGACGTTCATAATGTATATGACGTTAACATGGCCAGGGGCACTGTTCCTATTAGTTCTATCAAGAATAAGGTTGACAGTTTTTTCAATCCTGTTATGGAGAGTTTGAACCATTTATCCACAATGGTTTTGTGTCACTTTCAATTGATTTGTCTAATCCTACTCCTGTTTGCGAGACACAGTCCGGTCCCAGTCTCTTTTGTTGGCAGATACTTTGTTGTTTCTGACTCTTCATTTACAGGCAGTAATGTCCTGATTAACGGCATAGATTCTGTAAATTATACACCCGTTCCGCTTTATAACGTTCATCTGTCATCCGACTTGATTTTCGAGCCTGTTACGGTGGATATTAAAGGTAGTTTACCATTTGAGAGTGTTCATTTACTTATTGAAAATGATCTTGCGGGAGATAAGGTCGGGGTAAACCCGATGGTAACTGAAAAGCCTTGTTTGGGTCAGTTCCATGATCCAGTTGAAGACGAAATTCAAAGTTTGTATCCTGCTTGTGCAGTTACTAGAACCATGAGTAAATTGGCCGAGGAGTCTGAAAAGTCTCTTAAAGATGACGTCATCGATGACGTTCGTTTGGTCGACACTTCCGTGTGTTTAAATGATGAGGCTGATAAGCCACATTTTGATAGCAAATTGGAATGTTCTAATGACAAAATTTCAAAATCACGGCTGGTTATTGAACATAATAGTGACAAGAACATGTCCAAATTGCTTGACAGGGCAGTAGATGAGTGTGATATAACTCAAGAGTTACTTTTTGTAATAATGGTGTTCTTATGCGTAAACGGCGACCGCCAGATATGAGTGGGCAGTTAAGTATCAGATTGTAGTACCAAATTCATATCGTTCAGATATCCTCAGACTAGCCCATGAAACACCCCTTTCAGGCCATTTAGGTGTTAACAAAACATATTACAAATTTCTAAATCATTTCTACTGGTCGAATTTAAAGAAAGATGTTACAGAAATTTATAGGACATGCCACACATTTCAAATGGTAGGAAAACCAAACCAAACCATACCAAAGGCCCCTCTCCAACCAATCACTGCATTTGAAGAAAGATTTAATAGGGTGATTATAGATTGCGTTGGTCCATTACCAAAAAACAAAGTCAGGTAATCAATACATGTTAAAAGTCATGTGTGCTTCAACCAGGTTCCCTGAGGACATTCCTTTACGGAATATTAAGGCAAAAACTATTGTTAAGGCCTTAGTTAAGTTTTTCACACTTGTCGGCCTACCCCAGTCCGTTCAGTCTGATCAGGGATCTAATTTAATGTCATGAATTTTTCAACAAGTCATGCATGTGTTGGGAATAAAATAGTACAAATCATCTGCCTACCACCCAGACAGCCAAGGCGCATTAGAAAGATTTCACCAGACATTAAAGAACATGATTAAGACTTATTGTTTTGACACTGAGAAAGACTGGGATGAAGGTATACTTTTGTTATTTTTGCTGTTGGATAGTCTGTTCAAGAGTCTTTAGGCTTCAGTCCATTTGAATTAGTCTTTGGTCATACAGTTAGAGGACCACTTAAACTGCTAAAGGAAAAGTTCCTATACAGTGAGTTCTCTTACAATATGTGTCGGACTTTCGCACCAGGTTGACTAAAGCATGTGATTTGGCCACGTCAAATTTAAAGTCAGCACAAAAGTGTACGAAAATAACCTGTGACAAACATGCCCTTAAACGAAGTTTCAAACTTGGTGAGAAGGTACTGGTTTTTCTGCCTATTCCTGGTAATCCACTTAAGACTAGATATTATAGTCCTTATGTCATTGAAAAGAAATTAAGTGACCTTAATTATGTAATTCAGACTCCAGACAGGCGTAAACACAGACAGTTATGTCATGTAAATATGTTAAATTACAACACATATAAGTGAATCAATACATGTTAACAGTCATGTGTGCTTTGTAAATGTTCTAATGTTGGAATGTTCTAACGACAAAATTTCAAAATCACGGCTGGTTTAATGAACAGAATAGTGACAAGAACATTTCCAAGTTGCTTGACAAGGCAGTGGATGAGTGTGATATAACTCGAGAGCCTGTGTGTTACTTTTTGTAATAATGGTGTTCTTATGCGCAAATGGCTACTGCCAGATGATGAGTGGGCAGTTAAGTATCAGATTGTAGTATCAAATTGTATGACAAACATGCCCTTAAACGAAGGGTTAACATGCCCTTAAACGAATTACACAGGCTATTGAGTTATACATAGACAGAGATAGCACTAACAGTACTGTACACACTGTAAGTGTAGTGAGTTCTGACCCTGATAATAATGAAACTCGTGAGGAACCTATGACAGCGGCGAAATTACAGAACTCTAACATTTTACTTAATTTGGATTCCATGTTGCGTCATCTCGAACCAGCGCGTCAGGAAGAACTTAGAACTCTGCTCGGTCAATACGAACATTTGTTTCCCGATATCCCACTCGGACTGATAAAATTTCACATGACGTCAATGTCGGAGATTCTAATCCAGTGAAGCAGAAACCATATCGTGTGAATCCCATTAAACACAACTATCTGAAAAAGAGATTCAGTATTTATTGGGCAATGACTTCATTGAACCAATTAATAGTAACTGGAGTTCACCTTGTATCCTCGTTCCAAAGCCAGATAGCAGTTACAGGATGGGATGAAAAATTCTCCGGCCACGTTCCAGCGTCTCATGGATGTGAGATTTACATTGATGACGTCATTGTCCGCAGCGATACATGGGAAGATCATCTACAGAGAATTCGTGCACTGTTCAATCGACTAAGTGACGCCAAGCTGACAGTCAACCTTGGAAAAAGTGTATTTGGACATGCACGCGTGACATTCTTGGGTCATGTTGTAGGTCAGGGTCAGGTAAAACCTGTAGATGCTAGGGTTGGTGCTATCTCGCTATTTCCAAGACCAACAAGTAAGAGACAACTGATGCGTTTCTTGAGTATGGCTGGTTACTACAGGAAATTTTGTCCAAATTTTTCAGGTATTACTTAGCGTTCAACTTAACTTTCAAGAAAAATGGCAAGTTTTGTTTGGACCGATGAATGTGAATCAGCTTTTGAAAACCTGAAATTAAAACACATATAAGGGAAGCCATACTCAAGAGCGCGCCAGTTCTTTCAGCAGCAGATTTTGATTCACCTTTCAAACTGGCTGTAGCTACTAGTGATGTTGCTGCTGGTGCCGTTTTGTTACAAGAAGGTATAGATGGTGTAGATCACTCAATATGTTATTTTTCACGTAAATTTGACAAACATCAGAGAAATTATTCTACAATTGAGAAGGAAAGTTTGGCAATGGTATTGGCTTTACAACATTTTGATGTTTATGTTACTTCTTCATCATTGCCAATTGCTGTATTCAGTGATCACAATCACTTGTTTTCATAAGTAAGACGAAAAACAAAAATGAAAGATTGTTGAGATAGAGTTTGATGTTACAAGCATACAATATCGAAATCAGACATATTAAGGGCAAGGACAATTTGATTGCTGGTTGTTTGTCTCGCATATAATGTACATATGTTTGTCAACATTTTTTGCTGCTGTAATGTAGATTTTGTTTTTGCAATACTGTTTTGAATTTGTCAAGAAAAAAAAGAAAAGTTCCAAATTTGAAGCTTTCTTTTTTTAAGAGGGCGAGTGTCATGGTATTGCAGTTTATTATTAGACATTGTGGATGTTTCTGGAATAGCCTATTATTAGACATTGTGGGATGTTTCTGGAATATGGAGCTGACGCAAGCTTGTTTACGTACAATTATGTGTGTCAGCCACTTGGAGGTTTCTGGAAGAATATTGTAAATTTTATCTAGATCGGATGATGCGGTAATCCTGTGTATTCTAGAAGCTTCTTAATTGGCAGAATGATCTGGGATGCCTCATAGAATATAAATAGGGTATCACTGAGTCATTCAGGAGGGAATTCGAACTGGCTGTTATATGGGTCTTTTATACTGTGTTACTATCTGGATATTACCTTTACCTGTAACTACGGACTGCTGGATTATTTACTCATTAACTTTTGGCTGATGCATGGTCTATGCTATTTGTTGAAGGCTATCGGATATTGGACATTTACTGGGACTGTGTACAACTGAGCAGTGTTGGATTATCATTATACAGAAGAGTGATTTGTACGCGACTGTAAAGTGCACACCGGCATAGCATTGGACAGTAAAACTATATTTCACACATTTATTTGTTGTATTAACCTTACATAAATTGTATATGATTTTAGTATTGTAAATAAATATTTGATTGTTAATCCTTGACTTCACACGTCTTTCTGTTATGGTAAAAGCTGACGTGACAGAAATAATAAAATTGATGAGTAAATATTGTAGCAGTCCGTAGTTACAAGAAAAGGTAAAATCCAGATAGTAACACAGTATAACAGACCCACATAAAAACCAGTTTGAATTCCCTGCTGAATGACTGAGTGATACGCTATTTATACTCTTTGAGGCATTGCAAATCATTCTGCCAATTAAGAAGCTTCTAGAATACACAGGATTACCGATTCATCTGACCTAGATACAATTTGCAATATTCATCCAGAAAGCTCCAAGTGGCTGACCCACATAATTGTACGTAAACAAGCTTGCGTCAGCCCCATATTCCAGAAACATCCACAATGTCTAATAATAGACTATTCCAGAAACATCCACAATGTCTAATAATAGACTACAATACCATGACATTATATTCCCTATAGTTCAGTTCATCCCCAGCTAAATTAGTTTGTTAATAAATTCTATAGGCAATTGTACTGCGACCAAGATAATGATTTTGCCAATCAAACCATTTCCTTCAGAAACAGATGCAAATTTCACTTTGTTGGGTCGGAACTGGCGCCTCGTATTTCAGTCACGTGTGAAAAATAGTTACTGGACGTTGAAGACATTCGCCTTCAAGCGCGAATTCACGTACTATATCCTATCAACCAAAGGTATTTGAAAAGCTTATCAAATGATATGTCTACAGTTGAGAAAGACTTGCCGTCATATGTAAACTCGCGTTTGAAGGCGAGTCTCGAGACTTTTTGACGGAATAGGTTATATGTATTATTTCAGCCACGTGTCTCTTATATACCAATCGTATATACACAATACAAAAACTGTTGTAAATAGCATTTGTCTTCCCGATATTACGGAAATTATTATATCAGCTGTTGGCAGTAAGTCTCATTAATGCACCTCCTATTTTCTTGAATGTTACCAGCTCCCCTATGTCAATATGATCACATGACTCATTTGACTTCTTTGGGATGAGGCTTTATGAACAAATATTCTGAAGGTATAACATACCTGTTTAATTTATTTATTCTGTAATTTGCCATCGACGAAGTTCCCAAGGCATGTCTTAAACTAAGTACAGAACGCAATCTATTTGCTACACATTAGTCTGATAAGATCTTTTCTGAACCGCATCGTTGAAGACGGTGGCTCTAGGCCTTTTATCCCATACACACCAATAATATGTAGTTTATATACCTACGCGTAACTTTTTCAAGTGGGGAAATCAAGAGCATGATCAACTCCATATAAGACATTAATATATGCAAAATGGAGGACAAACTGTTTGTTAGAGTGGTGATTCTGTTTAGCCTTCTGATCGGTAGTTGTGTTCCTATGGATGAACACCCTGCCAAGGTTCCTGGAGAAAGAAGGCCAGTGCTGTTGCCTTCTCAGAGGAACAGTACCTGTCTGTGTGATGATACCAAATTCTTATCCCAAATAACAACTGAACGACGGGAGAGGAAACGACTAGAGAGTCTAGTCTAGAATCTGGAAGTAGCATTACAGGCAAAGGCAAAGAAACAGTCGGTGCAGAACTTGGAGCAACAGCTGCACCAAGAAAGGAATGAAAGAAGAATTCTGGCTAAGGAAATAAGAGACTTAAAGGCTTCACTACTTCGTGAAGTTGAAGAGAGAAAAACTATTCACCAGCAGGTTTCGACACATCCCGTAAAGAAGCCAGGTTCGGTGATAACAGGTACGAATTATTGCGATTCCTTGTATATGTGTATGTACATGTTCGGCATCATCATGAATACTGGTTATGTATTCCGCTATGCAGCCACAACCAACGAAGTAGCCCTCGGTTGGTTGAAAATGGATGGATAACAAATATGTTCAATTCATGAGAATATACCGGTATTTGTTGCGTTTTTTTAAATGAAAATATCCAGAGAGAAACACATGGCTTATATATACCAGAAACTCACATGCACACAAACTCAACAAAAGGCAATTCGTGATTTCGCAATGCACAGCAGTAGTAGGAAGAGAGTATTTAAAACCACATTGACCTGGCGTAAGAATCTGGCGTAGAGATCAAGTGCATTATAGTACCGGCAAAGGTGTGCGCCGTCTCAATAATTTGCATATTGGGGAGTTTCCACAGGGAGGGTTTGTGAACGTCACGTTACGGTCAAGTGTATGGGGCATGTATTCCTCCGCGGTGATGCGGTCTTGGGGAAAAAGCTTCCGCGGAAATAAAGTAATGTCAAATACGTGGGTTTTCGTGAGAATTATCGGAAATCTTCAGGGGCGACAGGGGCCCCTGGTGGACCTATTGGGTCGAGTGAGGTGTCAAAGTGAAGCGCTCCTCCAGGGTCATCCAGTCATGGGAAGTTGGATGTAAAATTAGGATTTGTCCCAGGAAGTATAAAAAGCGGAACACGGACTTTACCCGTAAAATAGGGGAAAACTCCTATCAACCCTATCCAAGAGAGCTAATATCGGTATCCCGGGCTTATCGGGGCCTGCCTGTCAAGTTATGGGTGGGTGCATGTTTTCACAGAAAAAAAAATAAAAAGCGGAACACGGACTTTACTTCTACAATAGGGACTTGATTCACACATTTGCATCTACACTGGAAAATGCCTATATGGGGTATGGCGGTGGTCATTTTGGGGGGGGGGGGGATTTCACTATGAGTTGTTTGGTCTTGTTTTTTTTTACGTCTCGCCACGAAAAACAAGATGGGAAGGGTCCCGGAGCTAAGCGGTGAAAGTTTTCGAAAAGTTCTTGGTGGTTTAAATAGGACCATATAGGCCCATACTGGCTCAGGGGGATAGGTCCATACTGGGAAATTCACACATGTTCATTGCGATATGGGTTGTTTGGTCTTGTTTTTCAAGTCTCACTATGTAGAACACGATGGGCGGAGTCTCGAAGTTAAGCGGTGAAATTGAAGTTAAGGTACCGGGTAGGTCTGTATATAGGCCCATACTGGCTCAGTGGATAGGTCCATACTGGGAAATTCACAAATGTTCATTGCCATGTGGGTTGTTTGATTTTGTTTTTCACGTCTCAACACGTAGAACAGGATGGGCGGGGTTGCGAAGCTAAGCGGTAATTTTTTTTTTGAAAAGTCACTGTAAATATTGCTGAGTGGACGTTTTGGAGTCTTGGTGAGCCCCTAATGGTCCTATGGTGTCGTATGGGGTCTTATTTTGAGATAATATTTACTGGACTAATGTATCGTCCGTTTTAAATATTCTGCGCATACGCAGTATGGCTGTAGTAAGTAAACTGGCCATTTTGGAGGGGGCATTTTACTATGGGTTGTGTGAGGTGTTCTTGGGGTAGAGAGGGACCATCCCTGGTCCGAATGTGTCGTGTGGGGTGTCATTTTGTAACTTTCGTGGTATAGATCGCGATTTGAGCAATGGCCACGTCATCTGTGACGTCATCAGTAGGAGTAGTAGCCAAAGTGGACATTTTGAGGGTTGGAAGGTGTTTGGGGTAGAGATGGACCATCCGCTGTCCGAATGCGTCGTGTAAGGTGTCATCTTGTAGCAACGCCCGCCAACACCAAGCTTAACGCTTCAACGACCTGGGTAAATAGCTCAGAAGCTCAGATTTTCTAGATATTGCATGGAATTGTCACTAATTCTTCGAAATGCAGTCACGCCCGTCTTAACGCCCTAGCATAGCGCCTTAACGCCATGATATAGACAGACGAGAGAAAAGCAACAACAAGAAGGATGAGAGATTACTCATTTTAATATCCTTCCAGCACATCATACCCACGCTGGGGGGAGTCGCGTTATGTACGTTCACAATTTTCGTAGGCTCTTGTCTAATCAGAAGCCATCGTTTGAGAAAGTTTAATCTCCGATTAGAATCCCTTTTGGCCTAAGTTTCGTCCAGCAGGCTAGGATACTGTAACGGCAGCATGTCCTGAAACAATTGTTTGCGCATTTGGGGTGAAGTAAGTAAAGTGGCTTTTCCTGGGGTGCGCAGGGGTATATTTGAGAGATTGAGGTTCTATATCTCATCCAAGGATGGCGTGTAGGGTGTCATCTTGAAGCTCTCGTGGTGTAGACCACGACTTGAGTGATTTCCATGTCATATGTGACGTCATTGGTGACGTCATCAGTAAGAGAGGTAGCGAAATTTTGATTAGTCGACCAATACATATGGAATGATGGGGGACACGAGTTAATCCCTATATGTACAGACACTACCACACACCACTATTACAACCACCAAACACCAGTTCTACTACCACCACCACCACACACACTACCACACACTTTAGTACCACACACCACCACCACACACTACCACACACCACCACCACCACCACCGCTACCATCACCGCCGGGCGTGTGAGTTTCAGAGGTGCAATAGAGTGCGTTCGGAGTAGATAACGGCCTTTTTTCCATCCAGCTAGCCTACACCGTGACGGCTGGACCAAATTTAAACGAGTATTGAGCGGTGAACTGGACGGGAACCTCATCCACATTGAGAACGCCATCTACGTACACCGCGGACCATTCTTTGTACGTCTGTGCCGTTATCAGGACCCTACGCGAAGCATCATCATAGACCCTGAACTATGGACAGCCTTGGATAAAGTGGTGCATCTTGTGGACCAGCTATTTACATCAGACGATCGGTCAGCTGTTCAGTTGGGCTGGGCTCGTGCCCTGAGTAAAACGGCAGCAGAACCCAATGAGCAAATGATCAACCACTTCAAGGAGAAAGACCGGCCGGTACTCTACAAAGATGTGGCACTTAACAGTCCACTGTCGAAGGATGACGACTTCTTAGATTACCCAGCTAAACTCAGTTAACCTAGGATATATACAGCGGTGGTAGAACCCGAACATCAGACCTCGATCTCGTTATGAATAAACGATACTCTCCGGGTCCATTATCAGTCATCATTATGAAGCGCTAGGGGAAGGTGTTGGATAACTTATACTACAGTCCCGACAGTCCGGCAGCCTATAGTGCATTGTCGGCCCTCTATTGAGTGGCCAAGCCCCAGGGGATACAGCATGCCCAAGTCCGAGACTGGCTCAATGAACAAGACACCTATACCTTACATCGAGCTGCTCGCCACCATTTTCCACAAGACCGGGTCATCGTGGGTGGTATAGATGCTCAATGACAAGCGGATTTGGTCGATATGAGCGCCTTTGCCAAACACAATACAACGACGAGAATCTGTATATCTTGACATCCATCGATATCCTGTCGAAGCATGAGTGGGTGATACCCATCCGGACAAAAACAGGGGCGAATCTCGTAGCGGCGTTCAAGGACATCTTCAAGACCGGGCGCAAACCCATGTATTTGCAAACCGACGAAGGCACCGAATTCCTCAACAGACCGTTTCAACAGTTTTTGAAAGCCCAGAAGGTCTTTTTTGTTCACACGTACAACGAGACGAATTAAAATCGTCACATTTAACACAGGATCTAGCAAATGCTACTAGGCGTGATATGTATACGCCATATGCAGGTCCCACTGGAATATTACTATCCAGAAAGGGATAGTTTACGATGTCGAAATTGTAATCATCTCTTTTGTCATACAGTCGACGAGAGAGAAGGCCCGCTACATTTTAGGTCTACGATGTGCCTGTAGGGTTATCTGTAATTTTCTTCAAATCCAGTGAAGGTGGATATATATCCCTTTTTCCTCATCCTACACAGTAATATCTTTCCCATCAACATCTTGGCCCATTATGTCACACAGCTGCCACTTCCCTTGCATCTCCCCGGACGTTGGGAGTGCGGTCTAGTGGATATCCAGTACCCGTACACATGGTACAACGTGCAACATGATACGGTGTGGTACGAAGTCGTGTACGAAAGCAATACCTAAAACTTCACACTTCCCGAAGGCCAGTACCCTACACCTAAAATATTCATCGAGGCGTTGGGTAACCTCATCAAGGTAAAGACCTTTGGGGGTAAAAATCTCTTTCCGTTTGCGGATTACCTGCACATGGAGTACCACGAGTGGAATCACAAGTTCCGGATCATTCTCCAGAGCAATGTCAACGTACGTTTCAGCAAGACGTTGAAGGAGCTGTGTGTACTGGAGACGGATTACTATGTTGGGCCCGGGTGGCTCCAGGGGAAGACCATGCTGGATCTTCAAGCTGGCTTGTATGGACTCTATGTCTATTCGGATGTGGTGGATTGTCGGTGATATCGATGCGCCCCTGCTCCGCGTCTGTCCAGTGAAAGAGAAGTACGGAGATCAAGTCACACAGAGCTTTATCCTCGTACTCTATCTACCGGTGCGACAGATTGACATCAGTACCATCACCATCGCTATAAGGGATGATACCGGACAATTTCTGGCATTAGAAATTGGGAAAGTGGAGGTCACACTTCATTCTCGACAAGTACGCTCTCCCAACTTTGCATAATGAAGGTGCCTTACGAGTGCGATGTACACAGCTATATGAACTATTATACCCAACAGGCCGGAGGTGGCCTTCTCGTCTTTGCAGGTACACGCATCCAACGAGGTCATGGGCCATGGGTCCGAAGTGGGGTGCAATCCTTGGAAGATGCATTCAGCGGTGTCCCCGTCCGAGAAGCACTGAAACGCCAAGTCAAAGAAGCAGGAGGTATCTTGGTCGCCAAAGTACAACGCACCGTAAGGAATTAAAGATCTGCACGGCCGAGACCACATCCACCAAGAGTGAATTTTATTTGTGGGCCGTCATACCCACGCAGCATCTCCCGCTCTCCAGCATCAACGAAACAGGGCTCATCAAGTTCACCATCAGTAATGCAGATACGGCCTATGTGGATTTAGGCTCCAGAATCGTCGACCGTGCAACGGTGGGCCCGACGAATCTCTGGCTGCACTCTATGTTTCAACAGGTGGATGTGTTTCTCAGCGACAACCTCATCAGTGACTCGACCGACACGTACCCCTATCGAGCCTACATCGAGACGCTGTTGTCGTATGGACGAGTGGCTAGAAAACCTCAGGTGGCAGCCCCTTTATTCTGCCGAGACACACCCGAGCACATGGGCACGGAGAACGCCAATGCGGGATGGAGCAAACGGAAGGATTTCACTGCGAACGGCAGTTCGGTCGATCTCATCGCTCGACTGCACTCAGACCTCCTCATGTAAGACCGGTACATTTTGAACAAGATACCCATCAATATCCGACTGATACGGGCGCCTCCGACCATCGCCTTTATGGTCACTAACGTAGAGGGGCATGTAGCGGACGATAAGATCGTCATCCAAGACGCAGTCCTGTTTGTCCGCAAAGTGAAACCGAATCCAGCCGTTCATTTGGGACAACTCAAAGCCTTGGAATAGAAACCAGCCCAGCACCCTATCTGACTGCCGGGAATATGGGCGCCAACAAAGAAAACCTGTTCCTGGGGGAACTGCCCAAGCGATTGATCCTGGCCTGTGTGGAAAATACCAGTTTCAGCGGAGCCTACCCAGAGAACCCTTTTGACTTTAAACATGTCGGTATCAATTTTGTGACCCTACATGTAGACGGACAGTCGGTTCCAGCCTGTTTGCAGCGACCGGTCAAATCAGCCAGGGAATGTGATGAATCGGGAGGACTACGTGAACGGACGCACGTTGTTCTGTTTCGATCTGACTCTCACCTTAGAGAACGGCCATCAGCTGACCCACGCCAAGCAAGGTAATTTACGGTTGGAAATCCACTTTGAACGAGCCCTCCGGAGCACCATCAACGTGATTTGTTAGGCCGAGTTTGACAACATCATTCAAGTGGGTAAGGCGCGCAACGTCCTGTGTGACTTTGCCACCTAACATGGATACAGACCAGATTACCATCGTGCTGCAGAACGATCCGTTGACACCTTCGTTGTTTCAAGGAGGGTTTGCCCGAGATGTGTTCCCGTTAGACCGTGTATATCCAGCTGCATACGTGCTCAACCCGGACTCGATGGATCGGCCTGGTCAACATTGAGTGACCGTGTACTTGACAGAACCACAGGGTGAATACGTTGACCCGTACGGCCTGTCACCCCTCCATCCGGATTTAACAGCCTTCATGGTTTACAAGTGTCCAGTCCGTCATCCATAATTCAGCCGTCGTCCATTGGAGAATATCCGCGTCCATAATCCAAAGACCTATTCCATATTCCATATAACAGTATTAGTACCAAATTCAAAAAGTCAATCATAGTATACATAGGCTTGTTTCCTGCAAGAGAGAAGCGGTCAACAGTTTTCAATGATGCCGGCAAGACATCATGATGTTCCAAAAATATCAAATCCGTATCGTAGATCAGTATTCTTAATCCATAATATTCGTTGTAAGGTCGTCACCTAAAGAATGATGTATCTCAGTCACGCTTTGATTGTGACTGTTCATATGAGTACCATGAGGATCTTGAAGTACATGGGTTCATACGACCCCTAGCCCCGGGTTAAGCGGAATTAGACACAAGTTACGAAACGTAGATCTTGCACGCTACGTTCGTATTTTGCTATCAGCATGCGATTTGTATCGCCAAATTTTAGAAACTTTGAGTGGAGGCGTTTGGTGGAATAGCCCTGTTTTATAAGCTTCTGCAACAATGTTTTGTGACGTTGATTAAAATCGTCACATTTAACACAGGATCTAGCAAATGCTACTTAGCGAGACATGTATACGCCATATGCTGGTCCCACTGGAATATTACTGTCCAGAAAGGGATAATTTACGATGTCGAAATTGTAATCATCTCTTTTGTCATAAAGTCGACGAGAGAGAATGCCAGCTTCATTTTTATAGAGATATAGATCTAAATATGATGTGCCTGTATGGCTGTCTGTAGGTTCCTTCAAATCCAGTGAAGGTGGATATATATCCTTCACTGCGTCATTTATATAGCGATTATCCACAGCGAGAAGATCGTCTATATAGCGTTTGGTGAATGAGAAGGAACGGGCTTTGAATGGATCGGTTTTTGAAAGCGCCTGCATATAGTCATATTCATAAGAGAACAGATACAGGTCGGCCAACAGGGGTGCACAATTAGTACCCATTGGAATACCTATATGTTGCTGATATATTGTGTTGCCAAATTTCACATATATATTTTTAATGAGAAATTCAAGCAACTCTATAAACAAAGAAACATCTTGTTCCGACATTTAACACAGAGACGTGGTGTTGGAACAGTCAAACGTTGCAAAGCCTGAACAGTAGCGTGTTCGGTCAGTACTGTTTATTTTACCTCTACCATCGTACAGATGTTTGATGAGTACCCCCCGCCGATGTCCGAGATGTACTGGTGTACGACTGGGCCGCCGACCATTTCAATGTACAAGCCCCGTTCTGGGCTTAAGTTCTAACCATTTCAATTTACAAGCCCCATTCTGGGCTTCGGTTTTCACGTGGTTGTCCTCACGTTGATGTTACTGTTCACTGAATAAAAAAAAATGAGATCTTAAAGACCATGTCTTGTGATTTATTTTTATCAACCCAAGAATACAAGTACGAATTAATAACATGATGAAATAACATATTTACAAGCATTGCGAGGTGGTCATGGTCACAATTTAAGAATACATTATAAGTGACGATATGAATAATAGTCCGATGTTCAAACGTCCAAATATGTCGTGGCCATGCGACCTTGTCATGGTAACATGAATAATACATTATAATTATAATGCGTATGAATAACGGTCCGGTGTTCAAATGTCCGAATATGTCGTGATCATGCGACATTGTCATTGTCACATTTAGTATAGACTATAAGTGACGATATGAATAACAGTCCATGAGCGGTGCTCAAATAATGCGCACAAATAACAGTCCATGAGCGGTGTTCAAATGTCCAAATACGCTGTAGTCACACCATCGTCTAGGACCTTGCGCTTGGGGTAGAAGTACGTGAAGTCGTCTCGCCGCTGAATGTACGAGCGCATCTGGTTCTCGACGATACGGATTTCTTTGTTCGTCCCACTGGCACTGGTTTTACCCTGGAGCATCTCGAGGTACAAGGAATTGCTAATGTTGGGGTCGCATCGACTCATCCTCTTGCAATTGAACTTGTCGTTGTCTTCGCCGTAACAATAGTAAGTTTTCGAGCAGAGGGCCACCATGGCCTCACCCGTCCACTCGAGTTTGAAGAGGCCGGGCGTCCGCTTGTCGTAGATGTAGTGGCCTTTTCTCGGCAGCCATCGATCTCGTTCGGCTTCATAGCGTTCTCCCAGTTCGAGTTTCACTAGCAACTCCCATTCTTTATTAGAGACGGCCAAGTACGCCGAATCGGTGTGCATTTCCAGAAGTTGCCAGTCCGCAGAGTCGAAGAACACCCCAGGAATTCCAGCATCCGCAACTTAGCATATTGATACACCATGTACCAGATCTGCAGCGGCAGGTTATATGTGATGGTCCATCATAGCTCTCTAGTTTTGTATCTAATACCGCTTATGCCGATGCTAGGGGCCCTGTGTTCATGTCATCCAAGTTGCCGCATGAACAGGTACAATAAAAGCGTACCTGAGATACAACACATAACACAAATCGTTAGATTCTTGGTATTCAATTCAATTCAATTCAATTTTATTTCACCAAATGAAAAACATAATTCGGTTGTTACAATCTATTATAATGGCAGGATGAAAACCCCAAGGGGCTTCTTTTATCCCAGTATACAGGGTTCTAAAATATCGATTTAATTCCGGTGAAGTTTAATAAATAGACTTTGTTCACCAAAGAAAATATATATATATATAAACACATAAGGACAAATTAGCACAAACATACATGTATATTGTGGCACACAGTATCCAGGGATACTGTATCCCAGGTTGATTTAAAGTTCCAGTTTCCACGAGATACTCACAACTGATACAAAACATTAAGTCAATTACAATAGGAAGGTTCCGCACAATAATCGTTAGATTCTTGGTATGTGCTTTAGAATAGGTTAACCAGAACACTATACTGTGAAGTTATGTGGCGCTGTCAGTATGTCGGCACCTCTTCCCACTTCCCTTATATGCGCTGTAATTTTTACCTGTATATGGCGAGATTCTGCTGGTGGACGTTTCGTCCCCGAGGCCCGTCCCCTTTTGGTCTTTGATATATGTTGGAATTGCGGGAAGTTGATGCTGGTTCGACATCGGGCCTTACAGACTAGTCTTTTGTGTTAAATGCCGTCATTTTCAACTGACGACGATACAGCTCACCAATCCCCAGTGTACGAGTTGTCACAGCGATACAGCTCACCAATATACGAGTTGTCAGAGCATTTCCATCATAGCTCTCTTGATCATAGCTCTCTAAATTTGTATCTAATACCGCTTATGCCGGTGCTAGGGGCCGTGTGGTCATGTCATCCAAGTTGCCCCATGAACAGGTACAATAAAAGCGTACCTGAGATACAACACATATCACAAATCGTTAGATTCTTGGTATGTGCTTTAGAATTGGTTAACCAGAAGACTATACTGTGAAGTCATGTGGCTCTGTCAGTATGTCGGCACCTCTTCTCACTTCCCTTATATGCGTTGTAATTTTGGCCGAGGTGATTTCGTAGGTGTTGTCATCAATAAGATCCAATTGACGGAACAGAGGCGAGTTGATGCGCCGACGGGCTTGTTTTTCATCACAGATATGGACGTTCAGGTGGCGGTACTGGTTGGTCATGGTTTTCCCATACGATGCATTGCCTACCAGTTTCCTGGATTCCCCGATGATATCTTTGATGGGATCAGTATCTCCTTGGCGGCGGGCGATGGTGACGGCCTCCGCAAACTCCTTGAAACAGGCCTCGGGGGTGAATTATATCACTTGGTAGACACGGGCGATTTCCAAGCCTTGGCTCATATACCAACGTAGTAAAGGAGTACCCAGCAGGATCTTCTCCCCAAACATGCTGCTGAATAACATACGTCGCGGTCGTGTCAGGTAGTTGTGTTGCTCAGCGTATGAGGTATATGGTCCCCGATGTCATCTCGACTCACCTCGGTGTTTTTCAAAATGGGTGGGCTTTCTGCAAACGTGTCTTTCATGTGTTCCGGGACCTGGATGTCGCATTCCACGAACCCGAAGAGCTAATTGTGGGTGCTGGTGATGAACTGTCGCAATCCGGGATCTTTCGCACTCCCACACCTCGTGGTAATCGTATCCCATGATGTAATCGCGGTTCTTTTGTACCTCATCTCGTAGTTCATGAGGGCTGAGTCCTCGTCGATCAGTGTAGCGGTGGTGGCCGTCGATCTCGAGGTCACACTCGTGCTCGTGCCAACAGCACCCATGAAATTGAAAGAGGGTCGGTCGTTGATTGATGAGGGCAAAACCATCTACAGGAAGGGGTCGATCTCCGATTCGCTTCTCGGTACTGTTGGCTTGATGGCGACCCAATCGAGCCAGTATTGTGCCAGACGTGTACGAGACCATTGTGCCTTGAAATGATCCTCCTCGGGGAGCCACCGGATGTAATGCCCCGCTGGCATCGGTTTGGCCATACAGGAGAAGTACAGGGCCACAGTTTTCCTCCTCGGATATGGGTCAGCCTTTGTTCGGGGTACCGGTGAAAGATCAGACTCGGGCCACGCACGATGTTCTGTTTGAGGCACGTGTACATGTCGGCATCTTTTTGGTCAATGAGGATGAAGAATGTAGGTAAATCCTGGAACAAATATCTCAGTGCGAGTCTGGGTAGGCTGACACTCTCCTTAAACATATCCACTCCCATATTCTGATAGAATCGGAACATCTTCTCGGTCGCTTCGAGGAAAGGCACCACATCCAAGTTATTTGTACCATACCAGAAAATCCCGGAGGGTTTGCACGCCTTCACTGACCCATACTTAGAGAAGTTCGGTGTAAGTCGTCTCAGGCAACGCTCCGTCTGTCATATCATTGTAGAAGGCGGCTCGAGGTGGGAGTTGTGTCTCGTCCAAACGGTCGAGACCGGTTATATTAGCTATACGGAAAAGGACCTTTGGTTTGTGTAGTCATAGGCCTTGACCCATTGATCGTAACTGTAGTTGGGTGCCAGGTAGTTTTGAACATCTAAGAGTGGTAGTGTAGAGGGCCACGTGGTCGAGTTTCACATTTCCAGCTTTGGCGAGGTAGGGGTACAGAAAGACTTTGATGAGAGTGAGATCGTAAGTCCAATCACAGGCAATTGACTTAAATGTTCCAGTAAACGCAGTTCGAGTTTTTGGACGTACGGTTTCGAAGGTTTGCCAGGAACATCCTCTTCGTCTTCGGTGTCAGTGTCGTCGGCCGATGTTGGAATACGTGCATCCAATTCATCCAGGATCGGTTGGAAGGTTACCATCAGGTGCGCGACACTGGCCTGACTAAGGGTCTCCACGTAGGTCATAATCCGGGTAATCAGGTCCTATGGGTTGCCTGTGGAGACCAAACAGACGGGAGCCGCGTCGTAGCCGGGCCGGGTATGGTTGGTCACACTCAACGGGATATGACGCCGCGTCCATTGCGTTTTAGCGGTCGCCGCTTCCATGGGGTCAAGGATGGATTCGAAGTTATACACGGCCCGATATGGGAAATAACGTTGGGCAGGGGGAACATCAATCCCTTCATCCACCAGATCCTCAAAATGTTGGGTGTATTGTGGAACACACCACCCGGGTACTTTCGTTTGATGGTATTATCACAAATCTTCTCGTGATGGTGCAAGAGACCGGAGTGATTGGACACCCGATGGCATTTAGTACAACTGTAAGATTGGGCATAGCTGTTCATCTTGGTGATATAAGAGAAATGTCCGAGTGTTCCTTCTTGGTAGAGGTTGAATCTGAGGGTGGTGTCAGACTTCTCTGATGATCGATGGATCAAGTGAGCCGAGACACGAGGACCATCATCGTCGATGTCACGGCTGAGATTGTACACGTAGATGTTGACTCTGAAGAGTGTTTCGCACGCCCCGGAAGTACTGGCCTTCCATCTCCTGATATTGTAAGTACATTTCCCAATACTGGTTGGCCATAAGATTACAATCTGTTGGTGGAACCTTGTCCAGATGGATGGCGAAACAGCGGAATTAACATTTCCGGTCGGTGTAAGGGTCATAGCTTCCATTCACTAACGCATGCATACCTTCTCTGTGTTTGAGCCAGTCTGGGAGTTGGATGATGGCACCGATGGGGATGGTCGGTCAATTTGGTGACGAAGAAGGTGACATTGGTGACCCCCTTCAAGATCCTTTGGCTGTTGGGGCGTTGACGTTGCGTCCATTCCAAGGGATTCAACTGGTCCACTTGAGCCAGCACCGCTTCCATGGACGGTGGATTAATGAAGGTGAATGGACAGTCAAATACCCGGATATTACTGCTTGGTTAAAAGTACCGGACTTGGTGGGTGTCTTTATGCCGCAGTACATAGCCGGACGCCAGATTCAACCTGAAGGCCGTAGGTCTGAGAAATGGTGTTCACGTATCTTTGCAGAGAGGTGATGTCGACCAATCTGAAATTATAATGGTCGTGCAGCGCCTAGTGACGTTAAAAACATTGCCGTATATGGGACCAATGGCCCCGGTAGGTGACACTCACTCCACTAGTACCTGGCACAACATCAGAAGGGATATCTACCGGATCCTCGATGAAACGATCGTCTACACTGGAGCCGCTGGGAGATGGATTAATGGGTGGATAGGGCTGTGTTCTCCCATGGATGGTGCGGCGCTGGTTAGGAGGAAGACGATAGGGCTGTGTATGTCCATGAAAGATCCGGTGATGTCGTCTTACTTGACTGGGTACTTTGAACAGGCGACCACATTTCTCGCATAGATGACTGGTTGCCCCATGCACCGTCCGTGCGTGACGCCGTAGATTTCCCAGGACAGTGAACAATTTCCCGCAGCTCGTACAGGTATACTCGCTGTTGTGTTGTAAATCGCTCATATTTGTAAATGAGGTGGAACAGCTCGGGCAGTCATACATCGCAATTGTCCGAAATTGTCACTTTCCGGGAATTACCGAGATATTGTTCACTGATTGCCGAGGCAATATTCACTGTTCGATGTAGTTGGTGAAATAGTGATCCGCTTCCGAGGTATTTGTCAGCTTCCGATGTATTGTTCACTGTCCGGACATTGCCGAAGTATTGTTCATCATTGATAGCCGAAGTATTGTTCACAGTGTTATTTTCGTTGGCTCGGTATTATTCAGCTTCCGAGAACTTTGATTGGCTACTGAAACTATCTTCGGCTATAAAATTCTAACGATTTCATTGGTTAAATTACGGCGCGCTGATTGGTCACTTTGAGTCGATTTGCCAACGTCCATGTTACGCCAAAATCCCTCATTTTGACCTCCAAGAAAACACCACTTGGCCATCATCATCTATGAATAGAAATGACGTCATGATCTATAAATAGAACAGGAGTATTTTCCCATGACGTCATGCATAGAGCAGGGAGTTTCCCTCGGGATTTCCCGGAAAATTGCACCGGCCGACCATGATCTATTTATAGAACAGGGGTTTTTCCCATGACATCATGATGTAACTGACGTCATGCAGGGGTGGTCATTTTTTTCTTTGGGGTGTGGTATCGTGCCAGGTGATGGAGATCATGATGAGGGGGGTCATGGGTTGATTTTCGCTGAAAAATTCATCACTCCACATATATATTATTATATTAAAATATATGAACATGAATGAATTTTTTGTAAACATAAATACTGGTAAAATTAATATCTTTTTTTTCTTCAAAAAAATTAAATAACAAAAAACAATTAATATTGACAACAAAAACTAATAGCGGGGTAGCACGCGACCCCACGACCTACTGTTCCACAGCTTAGCGTCCTATCTACTGAGCTGAATCCCGGTCTGGCTTCCAGCGTGTTATATTCCGTATACAATTGTATTGCATCAGTCCCTGATAATTCTACATTTAACATTTTCAGTGCAAAGAACCCAAAATAATGCATGAGAACCCTAAAAGGACACATCGTAATTGTGTTAAAATCATATTAGGGGGGTACCCGGCCTTGAATGTAAATCGACGAAATGATGACGTCATGACCACATGAATATCAACATGGTGTGATTTATCGTAATGCCGGGAGGGCTATGTGACTTGGCAAAACGCTAATTTCTACGTAGAATTCGAAGAACTTAGCCGGAATAAAGGTGAGCTATGATTCTATGACATATAAATTCATGTGGGTTGTTCTTAATTATCTAAACGCGTTATTTGTTCCCGTAGAATAAAATTGCTTGAGCTAACTTATACATCGCCATTTACCACGCAGTGATGTATGAATTTCCGGTCAGTTCGATTTTATGTTAGATATCTTCGAAAATATGCATGGTCCGCATCAAATGAATGTTACCATGAAAACCCTTATGACTCATAATTCTCGACTTCATAGGATGAGTGTGACGTGGAACTGACGTCATTCTGCGCATACGCAGTAGACAAAGTGTATGAAAATAGACGTTTCGGGGTGTAGGTGGGTCACTATTGGTCCGATTGGGTCGAGTGAGGCGTCAATGTGTAGCACTCGTGAGCAGTCACTCACACTGGGACTCTCGTCCAATCAGAAGTGTGTGTGTGTGTGTGTGAGCTCAGGGCCCAAGAATATGACAGATGCAGCGGCAAATGGCGGCCTCTGATTGGACGATGTCTTCTTGAATTGCAAACATACCCAACGCGCCTCCCCTAGCGTGGGTATGATGTCAAATTGGGGCGAATAAACTACATGAAAACTTGTTGTTGTTCTCTCATCTGTCATCCTTGTGTTTGTTGTTGTTCTCTCTCCCGTCTATATCATGGCGTCAAGGCGTTTGGCTAGGGCGATGAGGTGTGACGACGGGCGTTGACGGGCGTCACTGCATTCCATGAAAATCAGAGCTTTTGGGCTAATTCACCAGGGCGTTGAAGCGATGAGCTTGACGTTGGCGGGCGTTGCTACAAGATGCCACTTCAAACGACGCATTCGGACCAGGATGGTCCATTTCTACCCCAAACACCTTCCTTCACCCCCAAAATGTGCACTTTGGCTACTACTCCTAAACGACCGTATATAACCGCTCACTCACTTACACTCATTCAATCACGCACTTTGGGAGTTCATTTGGACTGTTTTTGCCCAAAATAGCCATGCTTCTCCATGGTTTAGGTGTAAAGTCCGTGTTCCGCTTTTTATATACTCACGCCCAATCCTAAATAATCATACACTCACTACCCACTCTGCCTCTCCCGACAGGCCGCGATCCGCTGGAAAGCACTATTAGCCGATGTAGACCTGGTTGATAAGGGTTTTCCCTATTATGGGGTAAAGTGTGTGTTTCCCGATTTTATACCACTTGACACCTCACTCGACCCAATCGACCAGTAGTGGTCCACCGAGACCCCAAAAGCTCTATTTTCATACACCTTGTCTACTGCGCATGCGCAGAATGATGTCAGTTTCACGTCAAGCCAGTCTGTCGGATGTTCCCTCACGAGTGCTACACATTGACACCTCAATCGACCCAACCGGACCAATAGTGGCCCACCTAGACCCCAAGACGTCTATTTCAATACACTTTGTCTACTGCGCATGTGCAGAATGACGTCAGTTCCAAGTTTCCCCCATCCTGTCGGATGTTCCCTCACGAGTGCTACACACTGACACCTCACTCGACCCAATCTGACCAAAAATGGCCCATCTAGACCCTAAAACGTCTATTTCCATACACTTTGTATACTGCACATGCGCAGAATTACGTCAGTGCCACGCCACACCCATCCCGTCGGATGCTCCCTCGCGTATGTTTCACATTGATACCTCACTGGACTCAATTGGACCAATAGTGGCCCCTCTCGCCCCCAAAACGTCTACCCCAGCTCTTTCAAAAAATTTCAACCAATCATCACTGGACCCCGTCCATCGTGTTCTACGTGGTGAGACGTGAAAAACAAGATCCCACAATCCATACTGCAATGAGGATGTGTGGGTTTGCCATTAGGTTCCCATAATCCATGCTGCAATGAGGATGGGTGGGTTTGCCATTTGGTTTAACATTGTCCAGTGCGCCAGTATGGGCCGTATAGTGATAGTGGTAGATATATATATGCTATTTTCAACCTTGGTTTGTAGCATATGCCTCCTGGTCTAATGGAGAACGTGTCTGCCTCTAGATAAAGCGACCCGGGTTCAATTCCCACTAGGATCCTTTACCTTCTGCCACTGTGTGGAGAAACTGATGGTTCCCCACTTGCGATTTAACATGGGCAAATAGATGACGATATTTTCGGGGAACCTTTTCATTCAACTGATGCTTTGGGAGGGGCAGATAAAGGCCGGAGATGACCGCACATTATATTCTCGGACATTGCCGAAGATGACCGAACATTATATTCTCGGAGATTGCCGAAGATTACCGGACATTCTCACCGCGTATTTTAAATACTTTCTTTTCGGAGACCGCAGCACCGCCAGACCGCATCACCGCGGAGGTATACATTGAGTAAATGTGTACTACTATTATCCAAAGTTAGGACAATAAGAAGCATCGTGCAAATCGCTCGAATGTTATCTTCAAAGGTAGGACAATAACTCCAAACTTGACAAATCACATCAAAGGAATTAGTATTGTCTATAAAGCTTATATTAAAATTTTAACAAATACTCAACCTAGTTTCTTGCAAATGTGGTACTGAGAAGAAACCCATGATTTTATCTTCGTCAATCCGTATCACAAGCCACTAGTTTGTATCCAACCGAAATTCCCTAATCGTTTTCTGGAGCATAATGTATCTCAGTTACGCTTCAGGTGTGGTCTGTTGATATGAACATCGCAAAGATGCATATTCGCCAAGGTAACTCAACCAATTGCCGACAGTCTAAGATTCTCATAGGCTGCTGTCATCAAATCAAAGTGTGGCTGAGATGTGAGGTGTATTGTAATAATCTACCAAAAATATCATAACTGACAGGATGATTGTTCAGTAGAATTAGAAGATAAACAGGACATTAGCTCTGTCAGTTGATTAGTGAACTGGGCCAAAACCGATTAACAGGAAGTGGCAATCACATGATCGACTAACAGGAAGTGGCAATCACATGATCTACTAACAGGAAGTGGCTATCACATGATCGACTAACAGGAAGTGACTATCACATAATCGACTAACAGGAAGCGGCTATCACATAATGGACTAACAGGAAGTGGCTATCACATGATTGACTAACAGGAAGTGGCTATCACATAATCGACTAACAGGAAGCGGCTATCACATAATGGACTAACAGGAAGTGGCTATCACATGGTTGACTAACAGGAAGTGGCTATCACATAATCGACTAACAGGAAGTGGCTATCACATAATGGACTAACAGGAAGTGGCTATCACATGATTGACTAACAGGAAGTGGCTATCACATAATGGACTAACATGAAGTGGCTATCACATAATCGACTAACAGGAAGTGGCTATCACATAATGGACTAACAGGAAGTGGCTATCACATGATTGACTAACAGGAAGTGGCCATCACATAATCGACTAGCAGGAAGTGGCAATCACATGATCGACTAACAGGAAGTGGCTATCACATGATCGACTAACAGGAAATGGCAATCACATGATCGACTAACAGGAAGTGGCAATCACATGATCGACTAACAGGAAGTGGCTATCACATGATCGACTAGCAGGAAGTGGCTATCACATAATCGACAAACAGGAAGTGGCAATCGCATGATCGACTAACAGGAAGTGGTTATCACATGATCAACTAACAGGAAGTGACTATCACATGATCGACTAACAGGAAATGGCAATCACATGATCGACTAACAGGAAGTGGCAATCACATGATCGACTAACAGGAAGTGGCCATCACATGATCGACTAACAGGAAGTGGCTATCACATGATCGACTAACAGGAAGTGGCTATCACATAATCGACTAACAGGAAGTGTCAATCACATGATCGACTAACAGGAAGTGGTTATCACATGATCAACTAACAGGAAGTGACTATCACATGATCGACTAACAGGAAGTGGCTATCACATGATCGACTAACAGGAAATGGCAATCACATGATCGACTAACAGGAAGTGGCAATCACATGATCGACTAACAGGAAGTGGCTATCACATGATCGACTAGCAGGAAGTGGCTATCACATAATCGACAAACAGGAAGTGGCAATCGCATGATCGACTAACAGGAAGTGGTTATCACATGATCAACTAACAGGAAGTGACTATCACATGATCGACTAACAGGAAATGGCAATCACATGATCGACTAACAGGAAGTGGCAATCACATGATCGACTAACAGGAAGTGGCCATCACATGATCGACTAACAGGAAGTGGCTATCACATGATCGACTAACAGGAAGTGGCTATCACATAATCGACTAACAGGAAGTGTCAATCACATGATCGACTAACAGGAAGTGGTTATCACATGATCAACTAACAGGAAGTGACTATCACATGATCGACTAACAGGAAGTGGCTATCACATGATCGACTAACAGGAAATGGCAATCACATGATCGACTAACAGGAAGTGGCAATCACATGATCGACTAACAGAAAGTGGCTATCACATGATCGACTAACAAGAAGTGGCTATCACATAATGGACTAACAGGAAGTGGCAATCACATGATCGACTAACATGAAGTGGCAATCACATGATCGACTAACAGGAAGTGGCTATCACATGATCGACTAACAGGAAGTGGCTATCACATAATCTGATTGAATTATTGGTATTGTGCAAGTCTGCCATTGTCTTAGTTGAAAAAGTAGTTCGGACATTCTCTCTCATCTAAATATCGGGTGTGAAGCTCTCTATGCACTTTGTTGTACTCGTCACTGACCGATATTTTTGGACTGGATGACTTTATATGTAACTTAACTAAGGCTTCTTTATTTTACAGCCAGTAAGGGCTGTCCCACTGGATGGCTTGCAAGTCCTTATGAAGACTCCTGCTACTATATACAGACCGAGAAAGTGCTTGTAGACTATGACGCTGCCTATTTAGCATGCCTCAATAAAGGTGCCAAGTTAGCCAGCGTGGAAACAATGCTAGAGTTCAGATTCCTGAAAACTCATCTGTCAAGCATCTATGGCAAGTATATTTCATGCTGAATTCCAGTGGAATAAGCTCGCATATTAGTTACATGATTGAGTCTATTATCTTCGGACTGTCGCTTGGACGGAGATACAGAGCATATTGAAGCGCATCTAAACAAGTCCAGGTAATCCCTAAATCCTCATAGAAGGTTTATCTGGACACTTTTGGTGATCGGATGCGTCTAATACTATTACACAATCTCGTACATTTCATCCCCTACGGTTGTTTTGAACTAGTATGTCGGTATCTGAAGCCTGCGGTTTTCGTTTTCGAAGTCGATTTAAGCCTAACTTCAAAGGTAGTCTGACCGACGATGAAATTCAAACCAGTCAAAATTCAAACCTCGCTGCAGATTGGCCTGATGAGCTGCTTCAGCGCGCTTACTGATTACTTCGGTTCAGTGGAAACCCCTCCAGCTATTTATATCCAGAGCTGCTATCGGAGTAGTATACAAAGAGTCTTCAGCGTTTTAGCGCCTCACTGCGCATGCGCAGAACTTGTATTGACGTCATAAGTGTGGATGTGCGCATGCGTGAGTGATGTGTGGTGGAGGTGGGTACAAAATGGCGGATACTCACCTCCCACCACACAACCACACAGGCCGCCATTTTGTACCCACCTCCACCACACCAGTGCACTGACTGACAGCGGTGTGGTGGAGGTGGGTACAAGATGGCGGCCTGTGTGGTTGTGTGGTGGGAGGTGAGTATCCGCCATTTTGTACCCACCTCCACCACACATCATCAATTGACAGGAGGTGGGTACAAGATGGCGGCTTGGTTTTAAGGGTGGTGGGAGGTGAGTATCCGCCATTTTGTACCCACCTCCCACCACTCTTCATCAATTGACGTGGTAGGAGGTGGATACAAGATGGCGGCTTGGTTTTAAGGGGAGTGGGAGGTGTTTATCCGCCATTTTGTACCCACCAGGTGGGAGGTGGGTACAAGATGGCGGCTTGGTTTGCGGGTGGTGGGAGGTGTTTATCCTCCATTTTGTACCCACCTCCCATCCCTATTTGTCGGGTGGTGGGAGGTAGGGTTCGCCATTTTGTACCCACCTCCCACCACACATCACCCTTCATCAATTGACGTGGTGGGAGGTGGGTACAAGATGGCGGCTTGGTTTTAAGGGTGGTGGGAGGTGAGTATCCGCCATTTTGTACCCACCAGCAGGAAGCATGTAGGAGGGGTGAAGAGAATATATCGCGCATAAGTGTAACACTTCAAAGGCCCTTTTCAGGGCCAACCATCTTTCTCGGAAGAGAAAACTTCTTTCAAAAGCACAAAAAAATTAACACCAGCCCCCATCATCCTTTTTCCAAAAAAAAAATTTTTTCAAAAAAAAAAAAAAAAATCTTCACACTGTCAAGGTGAAATTTTTTTTATTTTTTTTTATTTTTGAGGTAGTGGGTCGAGTGAAGTATCAAATTGAAGCTGACGTGAAATGCTTCACATTGATACCTCACTCGACCCCATTGGACCACTAGGGGCTCCCCTAACTCCAAAAAGGCTATTTTGAAGATCGATATCAATCTTCATTTTTTTTTTTTTTTTTCAATTTTATTTTGGAGGTAGTGGGTCGAGTGAGGTATCAAATTGAAGCATTTCATGAATGCTTCACATTGATACCTCACTCGACCCGATTGGACCATTAGGGACGCCTCTAACCCCAAAAAGGCTATTTTGAAGATTGATATCAATCTTCAATCTTCATTTTTTTTATTTTGGAGGTAGTGGGTCGAGTGAGGTATCAAATTGAAGCTTACGTTGAATGCTTCACATTGATACCTCACTCGACCCCATTGGACCACTAGGGGCTGCCCTAACTCCAAAAAAGGCTATTTTGAAGATTGAAGATTGATATCAATCTTCAAAATAGCCTTTTTGGGGTTAGAGGCGTCCCTAATGGTCCAATCGGGTCGAGTGAGGTATCAAATTGAAGGTGACGTGAAGGAGCATCTGATAGACTGGGTGTGGGCTTGAATTATGGTGATTCTGCGCATGCGCGAAGGCCGAAGGCTATGAAAATAGCCTTTTTGGAGCTAGGAGAACCCCTAGTGGCCCGATGGAGCCGAGTGAGGTATCAATGTGAAGCATTCATGAAGGGGCATCTGATGGACTGGTGTGGGTTGAACTATCGGCATTCTGCGCATGCGCGAGAATGGAAATAGACGTTTTGGAGCTATTTTACTATTAAAAAAGGAAAAAAGAATGAACACTAAGCATTTTTTTAATTTTCTACTATTTTTATTAACACAGAATGAACGTATTCACAAGGGTATTGAATTTAATACAATTATATCTGAGTATTGAATTTTTAATACAATTAACAGTCAAAAAACTCTGAAATTTTTAATACAATTATACGCTCTCCAGATTTGGCGGTGATTCGGTCTCGGGGGAAAACGCTTCCGCGGAGAAAAAGTAGTCCCTAGATAAAATGGTCCGATGGGGTCGAGTGAGGTATCAAAGTGAAGCTTAGGTGAGGGGGCATCTAATGGGCTGGGTGTGGGATTGAAATATCGGCATTGTGCGCATGCGCGGTGGCCGAAGGGTATGAAAATAGCCTTTTTGGAGCTAGGAGATTGACTACTGGTCCAGTGGGGTCGAGTGAGGTATCAATGTGAAGCATTCATGAAGGGGCATCTAATGGACCGGTCTGCGTGAATCAGGCGTGACCTGGGACTATGGGATGCATGTACTCACTTGGTTCTGGGTATTTGTCATCACGGGGAGGTCACGTGATCAGTTCAAGGTCATATCCATTTTTTTCCATCACGGTTGTGCGCAGGTGTATGACGTCACTTCCGGTCTGCGTGAATCGGGCGTGACCTGGAAAAAGGATTGATCTGTAATCTGTGTTGTTGTTGTTGTTGTTGTTGTTGCTCCCTTTTTTGGACTAACCCATCAGAATAGTACGTATCACGGACTACACCCGTAGAGCTACATCTGGTCTATAAAACATGTCCCTCTGGATCCCACACCTTCATTTCTACAGAGCCATGGCGGAGATCCAGCCCCATGCGACTCGCATTTTACAGTATGCCACCGTGGTGAATTCATTCACGGGTATGGTCCAGTGGGGTCGAGTGAGGTATCAATGTGAAGCATTCATGAAGGGGCATCGGTTGGGCTGGGGTGGGGTTGAACTATACCGTTTAGGTGTATTGATGATAATAAAATTTAAAGATCACATGTCCAACACATACTCACATAATGAAAGCAAGAATCGAACTTGCGTCCCTCGAGATGAAGGATACCCGTCCAGGTTTCATTTTTTTGAGGTGTACTGAAATGCTCTCTCTAATTTATGCCACGGTATCTATTTTTACAGCTGTCAACTGTTATGGTTTGGTCACAATGTTGCCATTTTCTCCCCTATATTTAGCGTCCACAAAAAGAAGAGTATATTACAGCAATTATGTTCAAGAAAACACCCCGCTAGAAAATTGTCTTCAAATTGTCTGTTGTTGTGGGAGTATAAAAAAATCCTGGTCAACAGGGGCGCGTATATTTCGTGCGACGCTATGTTGCCAATGCATTGAAATTTGAATAGGTTGTCTGCATGGGTTTCAACGCAAGTATAGTACTAAAGTCTAGCTTACCTGATAAAAGAGTTTAGTCCAGATGATCTGGGGCTGTTTTTTCCTAGGTGGGTATAACACACCATGAAGCCTTCATCACGATGCATTCGTATGCTAAAAAATATGGGTATCACCAACCGTTCCCGTGGAGTAGAATTTCATCCACCAGCTTTCACTGTTGTGGTGCGGGTCGGGGAGCGGAGTTTTGCACTAATGAAAACCAATGTCGTCCTCTCTCACGAAACCAAACACAAAAATTGACAAATTATACGGACTGCCACGATAAGCGAATGTATGCAACAAATAGCGTTCCGTACTGCAGATGTCCGATAAAATCCCTCCAGTCAAGGGGGGAGGGGGGAGTGTTACAGAATGTTGATTCCACAAAACCTGTTCGGTGGCCTACATCATCGTTCAATCGCTGCTCATAAAGGCTGCGTTCAGCTCACCAGAACTGTATACACTTCGAAATCTGTGAAAGAATATCAATTTTCACGTTTCCTGTCTGATATCACACAAATTTATGCGTCCGCTCGAACACAACACAGCACACTCCCTCGATTACAGTCCACGTGTGACGAGTTTCGTCACATTATTCATCTCAGCGGACACCGAAAGGAACAAAGTTCCGTTATAAACTGCGACAGAGAATGTTCCCCAGCTCAGAAAACAACACAATGATCAGTGAAATCGTCCTCCGTATGCAGGACGCTAACAAAACGCTAACAAAATGGCTGCTCAAGGTCAATTTGCCCGGATAATAACGTCGTTCAAACCACAGCGCCATCTATACGCTTTGGTGCAAGGGAGACAACTCGGACTAGACCAATTCCCAGGCGAAGATGGTGTCCGCTATATTTGGCCTGTATGGGTATAGGGGTGATCGTTTTTTTTTATGGCTTTTACTATGAGCTATGAGGTTGATCATGTAGAATACGATGGAAAAAAATTTGAAAGTACCGCGTAGGCTTGTATATAGATCCATATAGACCCATATACACTCATATACTGGGATATTAGTATGTATAAATCCATACGGGGTGGACATGTTGGAGTCTAGGTGGAGCACTAGTGGCCCGATGGGGTAGATTAAAGCTCTCGAGGAAATAAATAAATAAATAAATAAATAAATAAATAATAAAAAAATCAAAAAAACCCGGCGAGTAGTAGACGAAGGGAAAATTGGAAAGTACTGACCATGCCCCAGAATACTTCATATGCATATCACGGCCTTAAGGCCTATGTAAGATGTAATCTACTTCACAGTTTAGTAGTATAAAAAGCGCAAGTCCTATTGACCTTGCCCCTTCCAAAGAAATAAAATCGGCTCTATTTTACAGGAGTATATACGCAGGTGACGTGGGTTGTGACGTCACTTCCGGGTTTTCACTAAACACTGCCTTCAAACATAGAAGAGTTCCAATTTTTTCCCTTAGACGTCCGTATGTTCATCCTCCAAACCCACAAGAGTTCCAATGTTCAACCGCCGGGGTGTTTTCCCGCCCCAGCGCCCCGCAGCGCGCGCGCGCGCGCGTCATCCCGCGTCATCCCGCGTCATCCCCGGCAGTGCGCGCGCGGACGCGGGTCAAAAGGTCAAAGGGTCACCTCCAGGTCAGACGGTCCAATGTCCAATGAGACAATGTTGCGGCATCGCTATAGTCAGAGCTTGAGCACAAAAAAGGGGGATTCTAGATGAACCTGGGAAAGATGGGCAGTTCCATGTGGACCAATCAGCGGTCGAGAAAAAGAGCCAATCAGCGGTCGAGAAAAAGAACCAATCAGCGGTCGAACAATCAGCCAATCGAATTGGGGTATTCACGGTGTGCTTTCGCTGACGTCCGCGCCTACATCTGGGTTCTTGTACACCCGGGTAATGTTTTTCTGGACATGGATGGGTTACCTTTGGCTCCATTCTAGGCCACTGATTGGCTAATACGGTGTTCAAAGCCACTTTCATGCATTATGCTCATAGAACTTATAGTCATAATCTATACGTGTTGGACGAGTCTCTTCACTCACCGTATACACGTACCTCAATGAAATGCCCGCTCCAAACCTAGACCAAAGACACGTACTTGGGTCTGTAGGCTGATTTCATTGGCTCTCTATTTTTACTATAGTGCTCTTGCATTCTAACCTTGATGGGTTACCTAGAACTTATAGTCATCAACATAATCTATACGTGTTGGACGAGTCTCTTCACTCACCGTATACACGTACCTCAATGAAATGCCCGCTCCAAACCTAGACCAAAGACACGTACTTGGTCTGTAGGCTGATTTCATTGGCTCTCTATTTTTACTATAGTGCTCTTGCATTCTAACCTTGATGGGTTACCTAGAACTTATAGTCATCAACATAATCTATACGTGTTGGACGAGTCTTTTCACTCACCGTATACACGTACCTCAATGAAATGCCCGCTCCAAACCTAGACCAAAAACACGTACTTGGTCTGTAGGCTGATTTCATTGGCTCTCTATTTTTTACTATAGTGCTCTTGCATTCTAAACTTGATGGGTTACATTTTGGCCCCATCCTACACCACTGATTTCAGTTTGACTGAATCTCCACATTGGGCATTGATGCATTAGGAATAAAACACACAAGACAGGGTTTTTTGGTGAGATCTCATTTTTTTTATTCAGTGAACAACAACAACGTGAGAACAACCACGTGAAAACTGAAGCCCAGAACAAGGGGCTTGTAATTAACTGAAGCCCAGAACAAGGGGCTTGTACATTGAAGCCCAGAACAAGGGGCTTGTAAACTTAAGCCCAGAACAAGGGGCTTGTCATTAACTTAAGCCCAGAACGGGGCTTGTACATTGAAATGATGGGCGGCCCAGTCATAGACGAGTACATCGCGGTCCTCGGCCTGGGGGTACTCGTCAAACATCTGTACGATGGTAGATAAGGGTCTTCCCCGGCATCGATGGTACAGGTAAAACAAGCAATATTGTCCGCACACGCCACTGGTCAGGCTTTGCAACGTTTGACTGTTCCAACACCACGTCTCTGTGCCTTGATCCATGAAGTCTGTTAAATCGGGATGGAGGGGTGGCAGACCGTACGGGTCAAAGTATTCCCCCTGCTGTTCTGTCAAGTACACGGCCACCCAGTGTTCACCGGGCCGATCCATCGGATCCGTGTTGAGAACGTAAGCAGCCGGATACATACGGTCTAATGGAAACACATCTCGGGCGAACACCCCTTGAAAGACCCTACGTGTCTCTGGGTCATTCTCCAGCACGGTGGTTATCTGGTCTGTATCCATGTTAGTCACACAGGACGTTGCGCGCCTTGTCCACTTGAATGATGTTGTCAAACTCGGCGTAGCAGATCACATTGACGGTGGTCGCCAGGGCTCGTGCAAAGTGGATTTCCAACCGTAAGTTGCCTTGCTTGGCCAGGGCCAGCTGATGGTCGTTCTCTAAGGTGGGGGTCAGATCGAAACAGAACAACGTGTATCCGTTCGCGTAGTCCTCCTGACTGATCATATTCCCTTCGTCCTGGTTTATTTGACCGGTGGCTGTAAACAGGCTCTGATAGGCTCGAATGAAATTCCTCCGCCCAAAGTTCGGGGTTAAGGCCGTGGCTGGCACCTGTTGTCCATCCACATGCAGGGCCACAAAATTGATGCCGAAATGTTTAAAGTCAAACGGATTCTCTGGGTAGGCTCCGCTGAAACTGGTATTTTCCACACAGGCCAGGATCAATCGCTTGGGTAGTTCCCCCAGGAACAGGTTTTCTTTGTTGGCGCCCATATTTCCAGCAGGCACAGAGAACACTTTGGTTTGCACACGTCGGATAGGGTACTGGGCTGGTTTTGTTTCCAAGGCTTTCATGTGTCCCAATTGAACGGCTGGATTCGGTTTCACTTTTCGGACATACAGGACTGCGTCTTGGATGACAATCTTATAGTCAGCTACATGCCCTCTACGTTAGTGGCCATCAAGGCGAAGGTGGGAGGCGCCCGTATCAGTCGGATTTTGATGGGGATCTTGTTCAACAGGTACCGGTCTTGCATGAACATGTCTGCATGCAGTCGACCCATCATATCCACCGAGGCACTGTTCGCAGTGAAAGCCTTCCGTTTGTTATATCCCCCATTGTCCGCCGTGTCCATGTGCTCGGCCGTGTCCCTGTAGAATAAAGCGGTTGTCAGCTGAGATTTTTTAGCCTCTCGGCCATACGACAACAGTGTCTCGATGTAGGCTCGATAGGGGTACGTGTTGGTGGAGTCACTGATGAGTTTGTCGCTGAGAAAAATATCCACCTGCTGAAACATCGAGTGCAGCCAGAGATTCGTCGGGCCCACCGTTGCTTGGTCAGCGATTCTGGTGCCAGCTCCATTGACCACCTTGGCTTTCACATACAAGTAGGTATGGGCTAAATCCACATAGGCCGTATCCGCATTACTGATGGTGAACTCGATGGGCCCGGTTTCGTTGATGCTGGAGAGCGGGAGATGCTCCACCCATAATCCTTGTTCGACACTGGTTTGTGTGGGCGGCACGGTCCACAAATCAAATTCACTGTTGGTGGAGGGGCAGGACTCGGCGTGGATTAAGGACATGTTTTAAGAAAAGATATCCTTTGTCTTCTTGGATGTGCGTCGTCGCTGGGTCGGTCGTCGACTGGTGCGTGGTCTCGGTGGGGCAGCTCTTTTATTCCCTACGGTGCGTTGTGCTTTGGCCACCAAGACGCCTCCCGCTTCTTTGGCCCGCCGTTTCAAGGATTCTTTGGGTGCCGTACCCCCCAAGACATCACCGGCCACTTGCAGTCCACTGCGTACCGCTTGTTTGCCGATTGCTTTCACCCCACGCGTCACCAAGGGCAGGAACGTTTTCACAATGCTGCCGAGTATGTTCCCCAGACCATGTCCTCGTTGCATGCGTGCACCGCTAAATACCGGAAAGCCACCCCCGGCCTGTTGGGCATAATAGTCGGCATAGCTGCGTGCATCGCACTCGTAAGGTACTTTCATTATGCAAAGTGGGGAGCACGTGCTTGTCGAAAATGAAGTGTCAGCACCACTTTTCCTCGTTCGAATGCCACCGGTCGTCCCGTGTCATCTCTTATATCCACCGTGATCGTGTTGATGTCAGTTTGTCGTACGGGCAAGTAGAGCATGTGGGTGAAACTGTGGGTGACTTGACCTCCATACGTCTTTTTAATGGGGACCACCCGTAACAGAGGTGTGTTGATATCGCCCACGATGTGGTTGTCCACCACGTCCGAGTAGACGTAGAGTCCGTACATACCCGACTTCATATCCATCGGCATCTCGCCATGGTGTTGGGTGGGACCAGCGAACGTCTGTAGATCGAAACCCAGCATTTGCTGTAGTGTAGGACTGAGTTTCACATTCACGGTATCGGTGACGGTAAGCTGTGCCTTGTCGTTGTGTACGTTGACATCGAAGAACACGTTTCTCTTGAAGCGCAAGGCTATCAGGCGTGTTGCACTATCCGTCACCCCCCGTAGCGCCTTATCATGCATCAGTCTTGACAGCCCACCCATGAACTCTTTGGGGGTATCGTATTGGCCTTCGGGCAGGGTGAGCCGGGTGTTTTTGCCTTCGTAGGTGACCTCGTACCACACTTCATTGGCTCGCACGTTGTACCACGAGTAAGGGTATTGGATATCCACGAGGGCACATTCCCACCGGCCAGGTAAATGTAACGGTTGCGGTAACTGGGTGACGTACTTGGCCACGGTGTTGTCAGGAAACACATCCAGCGAACTGTTACTGGGTAGGGTCAGGTAAAACATGGCGACTGAGCTGTCCTGCTGCTGCTGTTGGTTTTAATAGGTCTTCCAGGCCTTGGGCGGTTGTGTCCGGCGTCGTGTTCGTCGCGTTGACTTGCTACGTGTCACGGCTCTGGAGATGTGGGGTGTCCTGATCGAGGGTGGTTTTTTAAAGGTCTGAAAAGAAGGTGCCCGTTGTGATGGTGGTGGAGTTTTGGGGGGTGACTCCGGTTCCCAGTCGGCTTCCCAAGAAGGTTGTGGTGAGAGTCGTGGTGCACGACTCGGCGATTGCTGGGTTTGCTGCATAAAGGCCCAGCGGTGGGGGTTCCCCACCAATTCCTGTGGTACATGCATGTCTTTCAAGCCTTGAGCGAAGACCTCCCATCCTCGAGGATCGGTGTGCGATCTGCGTTGACGCATCAGATCATTCACTAAATCCGTCATGTGGGTGCCGGGCACCACCTGATTCTGTACCAGGAGTTCGCCTTTATCATTCCAAGTCATGTTAGGATTACAAGCGTCTAGTCCGTCATTCATAATCCAGCCGTCGTCCATTAGAGAATATCCGCGTCCATAATCCAAAGACCTATTCCATTTCCATATAACAGTATTAGCACCAAATTCAAAAAGACAAAAGTATACATAAACATAGGCTTGTTTCCTACAAGAGAGAAGCGGTCAACAGTTTTCAATGATGCCGGCAAGACATCATGATGTTCCAAAAATATCAAATCCGTATCGCTGATCAGTATTCTTAATCCATAATATTCGTTGTAAAGTCGTCATCTAAAGAATGATGTACCTCAGTCACGCTTTGATTGTGACTGTTCATATGAGTACCATGAGGATCTTGAAGTACATGGGTTCATACGGCCCCTAGCCCCGGGTTAAGCGGAATTAGACACAAGTTACGAAACGTAGCGCCATAGATCTTGCACGCTACGTTCGTATTTTGCTATCAGCATGCGATATGTATCGCCAAATTTGAGAAACTTTGAGTGGAGGCGCTTGGTGGAATAGCCCTGTTTTATAAGTTTCTGCAACAATGTTTTGTGACGTTGATTAAAATCATCACATTTAACACAGGATCTAGCAAATGCTACTAAGCGAGATATGTATACGCCATATGCAGGTCCCACTGGAATATTACTATCCAGAAAGGGATAGTTTACGATGTCGATGTCTGTTTCATCCGTTGTAATACCAGGCCAGCTTGTTTCTTGAACGAGGCAGGTACACTCTTCAGCACTTCGTCTTCCACCCACTGTGGGGCTGTGGGGGCTACCTCACCCGGCTGTTGGAACGGTGCTGAGGTCAGCGGTCTGTCACGTGGTGGTGGTGGTGGTGGTGGTGGTGGTGTTGCTGGGGTAGACAGGGTTTTGTATTGGTCCATGAACGTCATGTACCGTTGAAGCGTCTCATTGTACCGTTGTATTTTCTCACTGTCGCTTAACCCCGGTCTCTGTAAGATCTGTTGCATCTCTCCATCGAGGCTGTTTATGGTCTTCACCGTAGGTGGGACAGGGTAGGGTGATTGGAGGTTTTGCAGGAACCGTGGTTCGATGAGGACCATTTTTTTCGTGTGGTTCATTGTCGGCCGAAGAGTCCACCCAATACTGGACCCAACACGGAAGCGGCCAACGGTGCTAAGATGGCCCCGAGAAAGCCGCCTTTCTGTAACACCTTTTTCTTTTGTGTTTGAGGGACCCGCTTGTGGACTAGGGTTCGGAGACCTGTGTTATGCTTGGCCAACTTGGTCTTCTGAGCCGGAGTCAGTGGTACGTTGCCTTTTAACAGGTTGTACCCGATCTCGCACAGACAGCGTACAAGGTCAGGGTCCGCACCGCGTACAATGGTTCGGACTAACTCGGGTGGGGCCGTCTTCAATACACGGAGCGTGGGAGCGTGCTTCCGTACTCGCGCAGACATCCTGTACAACTAATGCTAGAACCCACAACTCTGCCCTTTTTATCCACCTCACAGACAAAGTCAACCCTGCTGTGGTATTCATTCTTTTTATTATTCCCCATCATCAAACACACAGACCCCAGCTGGAGGCGCCACTGTGGATGTGTTTACATTATTTTTGCATGTACACGTGGTGGGTCTCTCCGGGAAAGATGCCGGTCCGTAGTCGAAGGTGGTCGGGGGTGGCTTGCTTGAGGTCGAACAGCATATACCCGTGCTGAGGGGTTGTGGCATCTTTAAAGGCTTCCAACGCAAACGGTGTGCGGCCGGGATACATCTGTCTCGCCAGGTGCAGCAGTTGAGTGGTAGCAGTTGAGTGGTATCTCTCGGGTTTTTGAAGACCACCAGGTAGTGGGCATTTAAGCTGATATTCCGATGTTCTTTGTTTTTACTGAACAGATTCTGCACAATGTAGATGATGCTGAGCCGTCGATGATGGCTGCCTTTGGTAAAGAGTTGGGTGACCCGTGCATCCGTCTCCGCCATGAGATCATCCAGAACCACCAAGGTGTCGGGTTCCAAATCGGCCAGGTTGGGTAGGCCTTCCACAAACGTGATGTGGGGCATTGCTGCATACGCTTCCTGCCATTCTCCGTAACACCACACGACTCGGGCAATGGGTGGAGTGATCATGCTGTCGGCGTGTTGAAGGAGCTTCCTGACGAAGTGCGTTTTGCCCGAGCCCGTCGGTCCTGCGATGACGCAGGTGAAGGGATGCTGCCACCCAGGGTCCATGGTTTGAGGTGTATCCGTTGTCGTGGTAACCTGCTCTTGTAAATTTCGTACGAGTGAACTGGAGTGGTGGTGGGTACAACGTCGGTCGTCGTTGTCTGTTCACGTTCAGGGATGGTGCTGGGGGTGAGTACAACGTGGGTGGTCGGTTCACTGTGTGGGATGAAATCCGGTGGGTGTTGAGACGTAGTAGGTGTACTTGGTGTAAGTGTAGAGCTCGACGTGGCTTGTACGCGGGGTGTGGTGGTGGTGGTGACTGGGCTCGATACGACTGGTGCTCTCTGTAGACCCGTTTCACTGATGGCTGGTGTTCTCAGTTGGTTAAGTAACGTACTGACATAGGCTACGTCGTAAAACACACCTCCGTACAACACACTCAGCAGGGTTAGCAATAGCACCCCAAAGCCCACTTGCGCTTTGCGCGTTTTGCGAGACGCTGTCTTCGGAGGCAGCTGCTGTTGGTCCATAGCACTGGGGTCGGACGTGGAATGAAGGAGGACGGCAGTGGTGTCTGGCTTTATAGTCGTTTCACCTGGTTGGCCGCGACCCAGGAATTGAAGGAACTGGGCCAGCCTTGCCATTTTACGAAATGAAACAGTTTGCCACGTCGACGTTCCGTTTTCAAAATCTGCTCCACCGTGTAGTAGTCTTGCTGTGTTTTTACAACAGGCTGTAATTCCGTGTCGTAAAACGTTCCCAGCAACGTTTCCCCTTGGAGATCTTCCAGTTCATAGACTCGCCGCTGTCGGGGTAGGCGCTGTTTAATCAGGAAGTGCTCATCGCTCCAGTTGGGCAAGTAACTTTTCTCGAACTTGCCCTTGACTTTACTGATCCGTACAGGGTCCCCGACCTTGTACACCGCCTTCGTCGTTCGCTGCGATGGCCTGGGGTACAAGACACGCCGGACTTGGGCTTCATTGCGTTGGGTCACGGTAATGGGGGCTCTCTCTATACTTCGATGATAGGCTCGATTGTAACCCCTCACCAGTTTCGGGAGAACATCGATGTACCGCCTTGTATTCTTATAGGTGAAATATTTATACATGCGGCCTTTGAATGTCCTGTTGAACCTCTCCACCACGGAAGCCTTGGTCTCGTTGTACGTATGGAAGAAAAACACCTTCTGTTTCTTGAGAAAGGCTTGGAACGGTCTGTTGAGGAATTCCGTGCCTTCGTCGGTTTGCAAATACAAAGGTTTGCGCCCGGTCTTGAAGATGTCTTTGAACGCCGCTATGAGATTTGCCCCCGTTTTCGTCCGGATGGGTACCACCCACGCATACTTGGATAGGATATCGATGCACGTCAAGATATACCGATTCTCATCGTTGTGTTTGGCAAAGGCGCTCATATCCACCAAATCCGCTTGCCACTGGGCATCTATTCCTCCCACGATGACCCGGTTCCGTAGAAAATGGCGACGGACAGATCGATGTAAGGTATAGGTGTCTTGTCTTCTTAACCAATCTCGGACTTGGGCACGTTGTACCCCTGGGGTTTGGCCGCTCGAGAGAGAGCCGACAATGCACTATAGGCTGCCGGACTGTCGGGACTGTAGTATAAGTTATCCAACACCTTCTCCCAGCGCTTCATGGTGACAAAATGATGATGGACCCTGGCTCTATCGTTTATTTATAACGGGTATATCTTGGGCCGGAGTTTCTTTCTGATTTTCTTCGTGGACTTCCACAGTGGCCATGGTCAATGACCAGTCCAACTAGTCTGATGACCGCTTGATAAGCACTTCATCCACATCCACCACGGCATCTTCCAATGCAGACCATAGATCAGGGTGAAGGGTAAAATGCACTGTACCTCCATCTAGCCGAGCCAATTGAGCAAAGAAAGGGCCGCGTCGGATGTACACATCGTGACACAAGTGGATGAGGTCGCCGTCCAGTTCACCTGACAACACCCGTTTGAATTTGGTCCAGCCCTCCCGGGACAGACGAATGTGAGCCGGGCACGGTTGTGTAGGGTCCGTGTCTCCCACCACCTTCTCCATGATATCGACCTTATCCGCATACACGTGCAGGAAAACCTCGGGGGTCAAGCTGAAATACGCCAGTACTATATGCTCCGTCATGGTCAGTACGTGAATGGTACCAGATTTCACTGTCTCTCGTATTTATAGGGAGAACCCCGTGAGATCAAAGGATCAGGTGGTCATGTCATTGGGCTGACTGAGTCTAGCGGGGTAATCAATGGCATCGTCGTCGGGTTCATGTAGTTGTTCATGGGGTTCAGCCAGGGCGTCCTCCATAGCACGAGCCCATGCCAATTGGTCGTGTGATCGGTCGTCCGGTGTAAACAACTGGTCCACAATAGGCACTATTTTCTCCAAGGCTGACCACACAGAGGAAGTTAGGCTGATACTTCGCGTAGGCTCTTGGTACCGGCCCAGACGTATGTGGACGGGCGGTACGGAATATACGTAGATGGCGTTGTCCAGGTGGATGAGGTCTCCGTCCAACTCACCGCTCAACACCCGTTTAAACTTAGTCCACCCATCACGCTGTAGTGTCACCGGATTCGATAGCCTCTCAGCGGGCGTCCAGTAAATAGCTTGATCGTCTTTCACCAGGGTGACTTTATCTTGATAAATGTATAACCTCACACTGGGTGTAAGAGGCAGGATGGCTCGTAGGTACATTGACATGCTTGCTGTAAATGTCGAAGGGAGAATGACACACACTCTGTCTCATCCCCTGTATTTATAGTGTCAATACCACAGCGCCAGGGTCAATAGGGCACAGACTAGTATGAGGCCAACCAGCCGGCGCTGGTTCCGGCGTGAGCGCTCCTGGTCCATGGCGCGAGCATCAAGGATGGCTGTCATAGTCCAGTAGTGGTGAGTGATGGCACGCCTCTCCATCGAGTGCACTCTGTGGAGGACCGCTTCTGTGAACTCGTTCAGGATCTGGCGTCGTCCCCGTTGTCGTCGCCATCTGCAAACATGGACCGGACCACTGCTCGGTAACCCGTGAACGAATTCACCACGGTGGCATACTGTAAAATGCGAGTCGCATGGGGCTGGATCTCCGCCATGGCTCTGTAGAAATGAAGGTGTGGGATCCAGAGGGACATGTTTTATAGACCAGATGTAGCTCTACGGGTGTAGTCCGTGATACGTACTATTCTGATGGGTTAGTGCAAAAAAAAGGAGCAACAACAACAACACAGATTACAGATCAATCCTTTTTCCAGGTCACGCCCGATTCACGCAGACCGGAAGTGACGTCATACACCTGCGCACAACCGTGATGGAAAAAAATGGATATGACCTTGAACTGATCACGTGACCTCCCCGTGATGACAAATACCCAGAACCAAGTGAGTACATGCATCCCATAGTCCCAGGTCACGCCCGATTCACGCAGACCGGAAGTGACGTCATACACCTGCGCACAACCGTGATGGAAAAACCCCAGAACCAAGTCAGTACATGCATTCCATACAGGCAGACGAGGTCAAAATACTCGCTTCTGATTGGCTGGTCAGGTCAGGTAAGTCACAGTGCTCCGCAAAAGTAGTGCAATGAATACTCCCTACCCTAAAAATCGACTCCTTTTATACGTTTTTCACTGGAGGTGGGTACAAAATGGCGGATACTCACCTCCCACTCCCCTTAAAACCAAGCCGCCATCTTGTATCCACCTCCTACCACGTCAATTGATGAAGAGTGGTGGGAGGTGGGTACAAAATGGCGGATACTCACCTCCCACCACCCTTAAAACCAAGCCGCCATCTTGTACCCACCTCCTGTCAATTGATGATGTGTGGTGGAGGTGGGTACAAAATGGCGGATACTCACCTCCCACCACACAACCACACAGGCCGCCATCTTGTACCCACCTCCACCACACCGGTGTCAGTCAGTGCACTGGTGTGGTGGAGGTGGGTACAAAATGGCGGCCTGTGTGGTTGTGTGGTGGGAGGTGAGTATCCGCCATTTTGTACCCACCTCCACCACACATCACTCACGCATGCGCACATCCACACTTATGACGTCAATACAAGTTCTGCGCATGCGCAGTGAGGCGCTAAACCGCTGAAAGACTCTTTGTATACTACTTATCGGTAACTAACCAACCCAGTGTATCGATCGTAACCTATCGATTGATACACTGGCTCGCGAGGATTATTCTAGCACATCCGCCCGCACACTGTTCACTTCCCAATTTACAAATGAAAGAATTCCTAAGAGTTAAATGAACACCCCCTCTCTCCATGACACTCGATTTTACCGTATAACTATTAGCGACCAAAAAACTGAGAATGGATAAAACATATAACATCCGAACTTTTCATATCTTCGGGGTTATTTTGTTAGCCTTAGGGCCTGATTCATTCGGAGCATATCCACTCTGTGACCTCAACAACAATTTTTACCAGATGCCTTGGAGCGAAATCTCATGCAATACTCCGTTCCTCTTCTGCCTACTCAAATTCATGGTTGTACGAAGAAAAATTGGCATTCTGAACTTCTAGAGGACCATTCTGTATCCACCGTATTCAGTAGTGACTTTCTTATGCGTAGACACGAGGTATGAGACTACAGTGATTGGATTACAAATACAGCCATGATACGTGACCCCATTTGAAAATATCTTCTCATTTTCCTTCGAATATTAATACTTCATACTGGCCTACTGAGCTGCAATAATGGTTTCCGTATCTTTATGTTTTGCTTGACAGATTCAATGAAAAAAGGCACGACGAATGGATGGATATTGGGTGCTGAAAGCACAGGCTTTCGAAAATGGCGCTGGGAAACCGGATTCCAAGTAACTAGAGGCACATACAGATGGGGAAAGGGATATCCCGCTGGATATTCTGATCCCTATTGTTTGTCATTTTTTCCGACCGATTTCAACTACGCCAACGTAAAATGCGGAAAATTCTTTCGACAATACATTTGTGAAAAATGAAGATTTCCCAAGCAGTCACAGACCACGTCATCGTGATCATCGGAGGAAATGACGAATCCATTTCTTCATTTACGCAGTTTGGTGTTGAAACTACTATCTTGGGTCAATAGCATGATTTGCTTGGACGGCCATTTACAATAAGGCAGTTGCTGGAAACTTCACATGACATGTACTGCTCTTTTGTATCCCCTCTCACGCGACCAAACTCCTCAGTCAAACTGAAACTTCTTATGTACTGCAATTTATATCCATCTTTAATTAATTTAATAACATCTTTATTGGATTGTCCACTATGAGATTCAGGTACATGAACTCAAAGAAGGACTACTATTTTTCGATTGTGTTGTTTGAAATCATCCAAGGATAATTAAGACTAGAGCACGTTGTACAATGTTATATTTGGGTCTC
>JAVTVY010014618.1:0-59043 GCA_036873755.1 Hanleya hanleyi | reverse complement strand
TATGTTTACAGAGAACAATAGGAATTGTTTTCACCTCAGAATCAACTATTTTGCACCAATGTCCTACTTTACGGCCCTTTTACTGAAGAATCGTTAGACTGCGCGACTGGCCATTTTTCTGAGTATACAATATAATATTGTACTTCATGCCAATTCAGCAATTCCTTATTTTATTTTGGTACTTCTGCATTGCACCTGACCTTTCACCCATCTAAAGATTCAAGGTCCTTTGCATACGACCGATTCTGGGGTCAACAAAGCTTCCGGTCATTTTACTATTTCTCTACTACGGATGACATCTCAGTGACATGGCACTGGACATCACTCCTGTGGAATAAAACCATGTGTGAGATTGAAAAGGACACCTCCTACGTCTATATTTACTTAAACCACCCCTTCCTATACCTCACATCCTTCAGAACTCTAGGCCAACGTGCACATGGCTTTGAAGGTACGCTTCCGACTTGTCTCCCTTTGCGAATAGATGGCGCCACAGGTTGCTCAAGGGGAACCCCTATGCTTAAACGCAACGTTAAAAGGGTGTTGGAAAACGCTGCCGACGTGCTGTTAAAAAGTCCTGTCCCCAAAAGTATACTGACTGCCACTCTAAAAAGTGGAAGAAAAAGTGAGCCCTGTGATGATTTGTATCCCGCTCAGACTTCTATTGTGGTTATTCATGAGTAAATATTCAATGGCATGACCACAGATCCCTAGCACCGGCGTGAGCTGTCCCACATACAAATATTTCAGCGCGATGATGTAATAGCATTGTTCTTCTGGTTGCGCATGGTCAGTCCTACTCCCCCTCACACTAGGGCAAAAATCCAGGTCCACGTATGTTATTGGTTGAAATCCTCATGGCTGCATCTTCACAAGTGCAAGTAATACAGAAATCCTCCCAGGTGTCTTACTTGGACTTCTTTATTGGTTCAGATAACTGATTCGTTTGCATGTCATATATTTCATCCCCCGCGGTTGTTCTCAATTAGCACTCGGTATCTGAAGCCATTGCTTTTAGCTTTGACACTAGATGTCCATTTCATTATGACATCAAAGGTAGTGTGCACATTGATTGATTTCACATCACTCAAAATTCAAACGTTGAAGGCGATTGGCGTAATGAGCTGACAGACCGCGCTTACTGATTGGTTCGGTTTAGTGGAAAAACCCTTACGCTATTTATATCCAAAACTGTTATGGGTAAATAACCAAGCCACTGTATGGATGCTAATGTATGGATTGATACACTGGCTGCGGATCATGGTAGTCTGTAATCACTCCAGTTCTCGTCATAGGAAATGTGGGAGAATGGGTTTCCCAGTATGCTGGACATTGTGTCGGAGATAGGATCGGGCAGCAGATCTATAGTATATAAGGCTATTTCCATGTTTTAGTATTACTAGTTATTTCGCGTGCCCTTTCTATACTACTCATCGCACGCTACTCATCGCGCATGCGCAGTCAAACCATTCTACTGTAGGGAGGAAACGTGGTCCATGGAATGTCAGGTAGTGAAAACCCCAGGTCTCTCGAACCACCCACCCTATCCTGCGCCATACCTATGCGACCGTCACCCGCTGTGAGAGAGTAAAGCGGAGTAGGAGTAGGAGTCGGACACGCCATGGATTATACTAGGGAGATGTGAGTGGCATGGCCGACATCATTACCTTAATGCTGTAGTGCAGGTGCCAATACCAAAAGTGTCTTCGGATTCCCCTCTCTCTCTCTGTATAGGACACACTTCGCTGACATAAATAAATAAATATGTGCACAGCCAGATAAGCGAGTAGAGACTAGTAAACATACGATTGATATCCAGTGAGTGATTGAGTAAATATGATTTAACGTCGCTTTCAACACTATTTTAGTCATATAATAAGTTTTAGTTCCTGTTCATTTTCACACCCCGAAAACACAAAGATAGGGTCATATTCCTTTTAACACCCGGGAACCCACCCGTTGGGTCCTACTCCTTTTGACACTAAGGTCAAAGGTCAATTGAACTCAGCAAGATACCGAATATCACCGCAAATTAGGAGGGTTTCCGGTCAAGAAAAGCAAGCGTAAATGTTCAATTATACACTCTGGCTGGGACAAGTTACTTGTTGTCTGTGGAGGCGGGCCTGTGAAGTTATCGCGGCGGAAGTGATCTGAGTTATCGAGACTATACCGACCATGACACTTCCGCAAATTACCGGAAATGACCGAGGGCAATGAAAGGCGAACTGACCTTTCCACATATTAATTATATGCAAAAATTATAGGTCAATCTGGCGTTTGTTGCACTTTGTCTACTACTGGTGACAAATGCTTGTAGGCAGGTATCAGTACCCACTACAAAGGTAAAAACAGGCAATATGTCATTATTCTTTAGATATGGGAAAACTCTATTGTAAGTATTTTTGGTGATTAATGTACATTTGCCGAAACAACCTTGAGTGTGACATTAAGGCAAATTCCCTCCCGCTCACCCAGGTTAGAGTACACGTATATGGACACGTATGGACGATATACTGTCCGGCACTCCTGGATTACTCAGGGAAGATGTTCGGATTATGATTAATAAGGTTACGTGATCATTGACAAGTAACCGCGTGTGAAGGTAAACCCGATAATCAGATATTTTGGGCCGATGTATACAATATCTGTTGATCATAAAATGGATGAAGACGAGCAAGCATACGTTTCATTAACCAGCTGCAAAACAGAACCATTATCCCTCTGATTTATAAATCATCCTTGTCGATTCAATACAGACGTAAACACTACTGTATGTATGTATACTATGATTGTCTTTTTGAATTTGGTGCTAATACTGTTATATGGAAAATGGAATAGGTCTTCGGATTATGGACGCGGATATTCTCTAATGGGCGACGGCTGGATTATGGATGACGGACTAGACGCTTGTAATCATGCTGCAATCAGGCACCAAATAGTTTCCTCTGTTTTTATTATGCGACAGCATACTTTCAACAAGGCCTCTTTAGCGGTTTTATATAAGTCGACTAGCTTGGTGAAGGCCTGTAGAAAGTTATATTCCTTCATTAACTCAACAATATCTTGGAAGACCTTTCTTTTCTTTGTGGACACGTTATGTTTCCTTTTTTTTGGGGCTCTGCCCATCCACAGTAGACGGACATTTCCTCTTCAGCCTTCCTGTTTTTTTTGGGGACTGTTACCTTCTTTAATTACCGAGGCAGCTTGGACACAGCCAAGAGTTTTTCAGGGTGTTTTCATTTTTAGAGGGAACAGTTTCTTGAAAGTCACGGGACATTTCCCTCTTTTTTTTCTGCCGCTGCCATTTTCAGCGAAGTGTCACCTCCATGATGTTACCGGGAAATGAGAACGGGGATTCTTGTTCAGTTGTGACCACGTGTAGGGTGGGCGTGGCCTAGTCCAGTATAACGTGACACCAGGCTTTCTCTTTTAATATGCTGTTGTTTACTGACAAGCCATGGTAGTCCCGTAGGCTGTCATAGTAAAGACAAATCAAAATACCACCGTCAACACATGAGCGGGAAAAACGGCCCAAAATGAAAAAATAAAGAATTTCCCTGCCCACTCACCTTGATATTTCAAAAGACCAGTACCTACTGCATTCATATCACGTATTTCCCAACTCTGACAGGTCTGATAAAACGCGAGTGCACCCTGGCAATCTAGAGGTAGTTTTCCTGCGACTGAATTTTTCTCGCAAATATGGCTACAATGGAAAAGCCTTGACCTTGGTCCTTATTTGGGGATACCACGTGTTTACACAACTCGTCACATAGTGCGGAGATACCCTAGAGGACAAAGGGTTCTTCCGTTATAACAGATTAAGTTCCTTGTGAGGAAAGATGAACTAAAAATTACTGCTGCAAATATTAGTATTGATGAATTTGTAAAGACTTTGGAAAGGAAGAAATGACTAAATTTGTCCTGATCGGGTTGACTTTATTTCAGTTTAGTCGAAGCAGGGTCCGTTTTATTGTTATACATAACGGAAGACCCCGAGGGTGCACTCGCGTTTTATCAGACCTGTCAGAGTTGGGAAATACGTGATATGAATGCAGTAGGTATTGGTCTTTTGAAATATCAAGGTGAGTGGGCAGGGAAATTCTTTATTTTTTTCATTTTGGGCCGTTTCTCCCGCTCATGTGTTGATTTGTCTTTACTATGACAGCCTACGGGACTACCATGGCTTGTCAGTAAACAGCAGCATATTAAAAGAGAAAGCCTGGTGTCACGTTATACTGGACTAGGCGTGGCCTAACTAGCCATGTGCGTTTTGCAAACGGATGTTGTTTTGTTCGACGCATGCGCATTACACAAGATGGCGGCTGTTGAGAATCGGACAAGCCGTAGAAAATTTTGAGAAAATGTTTCCCTTCATATGCTGTGTACAAGGCATATAAACACCTCAATGACACCATTCACCCAAACTTAGGTGATCATAGAACGGAAAGGACATATTCAGGGGAGCGTACGAGGTTTGAAAGTAAGTATTTTTGTGAACGTTTGTTTTTTTCTTTTTCACTTTCAGTGGGGTAGTCGGATGACGTCACGAAATGTGTGGATAGAGCATTTGCAAGATTAACAACAACAACAGATTTAGTCCAAGAACAATGGGTCTTTTGTCTTCAGTTCAGCTGAATATGGCAGACTTACATAGGTAGGCTTCACTCACCTGGAGTTCTGAGCACCTCATTGCGCACCTGGATTTTTACCTGGCTGGAGTCAGACAAACGGCTTTGAAGTCTATTGTTGTCCGTGTATGACGTCAGATACCTGGTTAACCTGTAAACAAAATGCAAATGATTGAATTAAGCTCACACGACCATCAACAGCGGCAAAAAAAAAACACGTATATCCTGTATCCATTTTGTATTTTATAACAACAACGTCAGATTTCTATTTCAATTCGACAAAATTTGAGTGCAAACCTGTAATTAGGTATTATAGATGCAAATTCGGTATTATAGATGCAAAGCCGAATTACTTGACCATCTCTTCGCACAATATAGAATAAGAAAGATGACAACTAACACGGTTTATTATAAATCTAATCGTGTTTTACGAAATTTTGCACGTACATCACGCTTCTGTTGCCATGGCGCTTACCCTTGAACTTGGTCATGTGACAAGGTCATGTGGATCAAATCAAGGAGGGTGGCGAGTGTGGTCTCGGCTAAATTTTTCCACTGTTGACATTGAACAATTGCGACGTACAAACTCTTGAACTTGAATCACACTGTGAGACATGGTTATATAACATTATTGATGTATCATGGAAATAAATATTGATGATTATGATGGCACATGACTGACCCAACGGATGAAAGAATCGTTGGAAAATTACGTACTATAAAAGTGGGCCTTTCAGTCTAGAAACAGCTAGCATGACTGCCCGGTTATTGGACAGGCCCTATTATTGGACACCTATACCCAGCGGGGCTATTTTCTGGGAATATTACATGACGACTGTAATACAAATTTCATTTCACAGTTGAGTTACAAAGACATGCTAATAAATTTATGTTTACTCACGGAATTTGTGCACGTTTAGCCCTCGTGCGGGTCGGAAATAGTGTCACAATTTTGGGTAAAAAAATGCGTCAGAAAATTTCCTCCAGTTTCTCTGTTTCATTCCTGATTGCAGGTTTGATTAAATTCAGCGAAATTTAACTGAAAATGTTCCCACAAATATAGAGAATCTTCATTCTGAATCTCAGTGTGCAACGCGACAGGCGTTTGGCAGACGATGTCTATTTCTACCTCGGTCTAAAAATAGAAGAATACCGGGAGCAGCCAGTTTACGATAGCACAACATGTGGCTCACACTGGCAATAGCATTGATTGACAGCCAAGGATAATGGACACTCCCAAAAACTGCAAAATTTGGGACCAGGTTCAATCTTCGACGCTATTCCAAAACTCATTTGTGGACTACAGTGCGGATTCATGTTTAAATATTCTTGGAGGTTTACTAAAGACTGTGGGACAAACAATTTGACAGTAAGTGGATTAGTTTCAAATAAATCCATCACTGAAAAAGTGTCCAATAACTGGGCGCAATCTTGCATTTTCATACCGTGGATGGTCCCTGCGTTTCAACTATTCCCAGTCTCTTCCCGTATTTTTTCTTCAATATTTTTTTATGACGATTTATCACTAAAGATGTAGTCCTTTGTCCAGTGTTACTTTCTCGGCCGTACGTGGTCGCATGGCCGACCTGCAGACTCTTATTCATAAAAAGTGTCCAATAACCGGGCAGTCATGCTAGGCATCTTATGGCCTAATGCTAATTTGTGTCTGGGGCGGGAAGGTACTACAACGGCCAGTGTCAACATATTATACTCTATAATCTGCATGGAATTTTGAACTATGCAATCACTTAGCGTACCGTAGGCCTACCTTTTTCATGCAAGAAGAACAGCTTGGGATTTTAAAGCAATGCGATGGAGCACATGGACTTTGACAGAAAGCGCAGCCCGACATGTTGAACATTTCTCTGCTCCCTGCTTGGATATCTAATTACCGGATATGGATATCTAATTACCGACCAAATGTTAGCTATACACGTTCCAGGGCGCTGATTAAACCATGGAACCTATGACAAACTGCTGGTTGTAGGAGGCAGGTATACAGACGTCCCGAGAGAGGAACGTATTTGTACATATTGTGATTTAGCATCCATTGGTGCTGAGTACCACTTTTTACTTGTGTGTCCTTCCTTCCAAGAATTAAGAAAAGATTTCATTGCAGCCAAATTTTGGGCCAGACCATCAGAAAACAAGTTTATTTCCATGATGGCTAACCGAACTGCCAGTGTGCAGAATAAAAAAGCTACATTTGTGCAGAGAGGAATCAAACGTATTATTTAGTAGAAATCCCTCCCATATTGATTACTATTATTATACTTCCGTTTTACTGTATTACATGTCATTCTAATTTGATCTGTTGTACTCTCTGCTGTTTTCTTAAAAATGTTTTGATTCTGAAACTTCAATTCAATTCAATTCAATTCTATCTCTGGCAGGCTCAATGGCCAAGCGAAACAAGAGTTTCTTATTCGTCAAAGGGAACAATAAGTTTTAATTTGCGAGGGAGGATTTCATATTCCTGCCGACCCTCGTAAAATAGAGACAAAATGTAATTAATAGTAGTACATAAGGAAAATGTTTGCCAATATGCAGAGGCGTATTCGAAGGCGTGCAATACGCCGGCATTTATGGTGAGGTAATTTCCGGAATTCATGGAAGATCACAGCGCCAGGTAAAGTCAATTTCGGTGATGATGTACTTCATTTGTTGAAGTAACTTCCGGTGAGAAGAGCAGTATACAAAGCGAAAAGCGGTCGTATTGCGGGCGGGATACGGGCCGGATTAAGGTTCAGCGTAGGTCATGAGGTCGAATGTCATTAAATATGGCCGCATTAGTAGGTCAATCGTTAAACGTCAAACTAGAGTAGTATGTGCTGACTGGCTTGGGGACCGGGTGTGGAGCGTGATATGTGCAGGAGGCATTCCGCTGTTTTTAATTGCTTGTTAATTCGCATCGACGCTTTAGTCAAATGATGAACCACCTTTCTTATATACTTCGAAAAATTGGCAACCGTGCTGAGAACCTCAACATCTGTAAACGTCCTGGAGCTGCAACAGTATTGGAAGCATACACTCTCAGAAATATTCAGGGAATAATTCTGAATAGATCAGGCTCTACATCCAGAAGTCAATTTCAGGGATTTTACCTGAAATCCAGGAATACTTTCCTGAAATTCAGGTATACCGGTATCATACATGAACTGAAACTAAATTACCAGAATTTTAAGGGATTTTACGTACCGGAATAGCGTCGGGAACGTACTAATCATGTACATCCTTCGAAGCCTGTGTTTGTGGATGGAGATGAAAGAAAGGTCCGTGTAACCTTGCACAGTTCTATTTCCGTTTTTGGTTTCTTAAAATTAATTTTTGTTTTCCGTTTTCGGTTTCTGAGAATAAAAAAGTTTCAAATTTCAATTTCCCTTTTAATAAACGCAAAAAATGACAATGAAATATTGAAAATTGACTGAACTTGTCCTTTTTTCGGTTTTTTTTTTATCCTTAATGTAACAATGTTAAGTGCACACTCACAAGGGTTATGTCACTTTCGGTGCTCGGAGTAGTATGGAAAGCGCAAATCGTGTCGTTTGGTCAGATTTGGAGCATGATACGTGTGAATTGAATGCGTTGAAACGAGATGACGCCAAAACTAAAGTGTTGGAGCGTTTCACAACTGCACTTAAAGCATTTTTTACGCTTATCATTGAGGAGTGCGTGAACTCTCATTCGCTCAAGGTCTCAAAAATAGTGGCGGATGAGTGAAATGTTGAGGCATTCAGACGTACGGAGTCAATTGTGGCCGCTGTATGTTTCTTTCGCAGCCCAAAAATAGCACATTTGAAAGTACATGTTCGAACCAATTTATTTTTTTATATTCCAAGCCTTGCCTTCTACTACTCTAAAACATTTTTACTCCAGTCTTGTTCTGACTCCCTCCATGGATGAAATGTCTCGCAATATAATATGACTATTGTTCCACATGGATGAAGATTTGGAAATCTATCTCACCCCTGTATGCTTTACATGGACTATTACAGCAATATTCCATGACTATTGCTGTACACGGATGACTAATGCACAATGTCTTTTTCGGCCACACACTCCGCTCAAGAATATCTTGGAATATTTCCCTGACTGCATCATTTATAATTTAATCGTAACAACCAAAAGTTATCTTCGTTTAGACTCGAACGTCGACGTCTGAAAGTGTTCTAACTTCGGGAGTTGTTTTGGCGTGAGACATACACAGTGACAGGGTTATCGGCCGGACGATTATTTAACATTATTGTAAATATATTACCGGGTACTATGTATCCTCTTTTCTTTCCGGCGCAAGGCCGCAGTCAATTAATCTGGTCATTCGTACCAATTGTTTGCTAGTCAGTGTGTTACAATTAGTCAGTCTTGGAATTGTCCACAACCACTTAGTAGGCCATCAACATATTTTTATGTTTGTCACTTTTTCATTCTTAGTATCACTTCTCGTCCCAAATGAGTTCATCAGCTATATTGCGACGACCATAATTCTAACAATTTCAACTGAAAGAAGTCAATAGCCCAGCAATCCAGAACACGTCACTTATGGATAATTTGTACTGTGAGTGGTCATAAGTGGTCAGACCTCTTTCAGTTTTTCATAATATTCTGTGGTACTCTAACTGATGTGTTATTCTTCAGATGTTGATTCTTGGGGAAAACCTATATTCCATATTTGTACTCCTTTTAGTAATAATTCACCTACGTTAATGTCTGTTATTTATCGTCGTTAATGGGAACATTTCACAGTCTTTGCTGGTTAGCACTTGTACGTGCAGGTATACTTGCACACAAAACTGGTGATGCCCAGTGTCACCAATAATGGTAGGCCAATATCCATATACTGCAGTATCAATCAAATGCGAGGCTTTGAAAATCTATGCAACCAAAAATTGGAGACTATCCATGGTGTTGTACTCGCGACATACATTCCGAGATTCGACCATGTTAATTATATGATCGTATAGAATAAGGAAAGTAAAGCTAATGAAGAACAAATATAACTGAAATTTAAAACGTCATTATTGGAAATGCTATTTTTGAATTTATGCGCCAATATGCTATAGACAAGTATTTTCCTGCATGGTTTCAAATCTGATTTACTGAAATATTCTCTGTATTAATCGCAGTTGTATGCAGCGGCACAAGGTGGTTATGTGATGATCTGACATAGACAATGCCTCATTTCGAATGTTAAAACTACCGTACTTCTTTTAATGTACGCTACAGAAGTGGGATGGCATTTAAACGAGAGGCTTGCACAATAGGACAACATAAACCACACGTATAATAGCTATTTGATTAGGTAACAGGACCGAAATCGACGATGAGGAATTGACAATCACGGTATAGTCCCAATTTCGAAGGTATAAATGATTGGACAATTTAGATTTAGGAATTTGAATGTATTAATAAACTGACAATGACGTTCATGACATTTTATCGTCACTATCCCAGTTGCGGTCGGATTGATGAAAACATTTGAATGTCCAATTACTATCGTCATCCACAAAGTTCTCTGTTCGTACCCAGCACAATGGATAAATGAAGACAGAAATTCCACAACAGAATTGTGCAGTTATAGCAAAAGAAAGAAAAAATAGGAATCTGGGATGACCACATGACCATGGCCATGGACGTGGGCCGGGTGCTCGTGTCGGATGAGCACAAACTATATCGATAAATTGACGAAGATGGTCAAATATTACATTCTTCAATAGAAATGGGTTTGTGAACTTTAAAAACGTTGACCTAAATGTTCGTTTCATAACAACAGAAAGAAAGAAGTTGGTGAAAGACTATTGTACTGTATTATAAAACTTTAATAATCAATATAACCATGTTTTATCTGGATGAGTAATAACATTTGCATCAGTTGTCTTGCTGCTTCGATGGAAGTTCCCACTCGGTTGAATCCTCTCCCTTTGTACTGCTATCACCTGTCCATTTCTCTGTATTACGGACTGTAATAAGGACCATTTATTCAGAGGGACAGAGATAGAGCTCAGGTGTAAGGAGTCTGTGTGAGGAGTTTGGTCACGCTTGACTGACGCCATATTTCCTGAATTTCTTAGTGGATCGACAGCTATGCAAATCGCTTCTCATCCGGCTGTAAGGAATGGTCTGTAAATAACAAAAACAGGTGAGTATATAAAATGACCCTTCTATATTCCACACATGACATTACTTCAGACATACACCCCGTTTTTTTCGCATTTTTTTCATTTTTCCAAAACCACCCGGCATAGCTAACATAGGTGCAAATACGTGAATAAAGTTGGAGAAACGTAGTAAAATATAATGTGTTATAATGGTGTGCGCTATGATTGCCGGAATAATGCGTGTATGAACAAATATTACCTAGTCAATAAGAACAGTGGTACAATTCCGCCAAATTATGGTTTGATAATGAAAAAAATCCCAGTAAACCGGTAATATACTCTACTGCGCACTGAAAACGACACAAGACTCAGCCTATGAATGTGTACCAGTTAAGAAACGGTATACTTACGGATCAGTTTCAAGATGTAACTTGTACGGCCTATCTCATCAAGTCATCCCCGGATATGATGTCCGACAACCGAATAATGCGCCTAATAAACCGATTTCACCCTTTCACGGGGTTTTGTAGAATAAAATAGAATATGGAATCTTAAAATATCTGCACGGAGAGTCAATGACCATACGGTACATGCCCCGTTCGCGTGACCAGAAGCAAAGCGCATGCGCACGGAGATAGGCGTGTGCGCGACACACACGCCACGACAAGAGCGGTCTTTTCAAACCACACACTCGTCGGTTACACACTTCACACACGGAGCTGGTCATAAGCGCCAAATGGGGAATTTGCAATTTCATACTATTTTGAGCTTGGTAAACCCTCTTGAACAGTTTGAGACAAAATTACAAATGAAGACCCGGGTTCAGGTCCCCAGTTGTCATTGAGGTCCCCAGTTGTACAGGGATTCATAGAAGTCCAAATTTTTACTACCCACTATAAAATATTGAGTTCTTTTTATGCTCAAATTGAGTTTTTATCCCTCGGCCAAAATTTGGCCGAAGGGTATTGTCGTCGTCATGTACGTCTGTCCGTCCGTCCGTCCGTCTGTCCGTCCGTCCGTCTGTCCGTCTGTCCGTCACACCTTTCTCGCTACCAAGATATCTTCAGAACGACTTACCCTAGGCACACCAAAGTTGCAGTGCACATCCTTATGCTTATGACCCAGAACCCTATTGAATCTGGACCTGATTGGTTAGAAACTTTGGCGGCCATCTTTAATTTATGCGAAACCATCACACCTTTCTTGTTACCAAGATATCTTTAGAACGACTTACTCTAGGCACCCCAAACTTCCACTGCACATCCATATGCTCATGACCCAGAACCCTATTGAATCTGGACCTGATTGGTTGGAAACTTTGGCGGCCATATTTAATTTATGCCAAATCATTAATCTTGTGTATCTTAGGTACCATTTCTTTGTTCAGTGTGGAGCTTGGTATAGATCATCGATGCATCAAGAAACTTCAAAGGAATGACCAATCCAGTTTCCCTGATTCGGTGAAAACCTTGGCGGCCATCTTTAATTTATGCAAAATCTTCAATGATATATATCTCTGATACCATTCAAGTGTTCTATACGAAACTTGGTATTCAGCATCGATGTATCAAGAGATCTGCAATGTATAGCCACATCAGTTCCTCTGAGTGGCGGGAAGGATGGGCGGCCATCTTTAATTTATGCAAAATTATTAATGATCTCTATCTCTGATACTGTTCGAGTGCTCGATGTAAAATTTGGTATATATCATCGAAGCATCAATAGACTTACGATAAATGACAGTTCTGGCGTTTCTGGTTGGGCAGAACCTTGGCGGCCATCTTTAATTTATGCAAAATCTTCAATGATATATATCTTTGATACCATTTCAGTGTTCTATATGAAACTTGGTATCCAGCATCGATGTATCAAGAGACTTGCAATGAATAACCACATCGGTTCCTCTGAGTGGCGGGAAGGATGGGCGGCCATCTTTAATTTATGCGAAATCATTAATGATCTATATCTCTGATACGGTTCAAGTGCTCAATGTAAAATTTGGTATACATCATCGATGTATCAATAGACAGTTCTGGTTATTCTGCTTGGGCGGAAACCTTGGTGGCCATCTTTAATTGATGCAAAATCTTTAATGATGTTTATCTTTGATGCCATTTCAGTGTTCTATATGAAACTTGGTATACAGAATCTATGTATCAAGAGACTTGCAATGAATAACCACATCAGTTTCTCTGAGTGGTGGGAAGGATGGGCGGCCATCTTTAATTTATGCGAAAGCATTAGGGATCTCTATCTCAGATAATTTTCAAATGTTCGTTGTAAAATTTGGTATACATCATCGATGCATCAACAGACTTATGTAATGAATACCGGTTTCTCTGATTGGATGGAAACGTAATTACAAAAATTTTCATAATCTGTATATTTGTCACTTGACTGCTTGGTGTTCCTGAAGTCTTGGTTCAAATTGAATACATTATGAATGGCTGGCGCCCAGAGCCGAGGGGTTTTCTGATGCACAGCTTCGTATTCCAAGTTTTTACGGCCCACCCACAAGTTGATATGAGTTTTTGAATGTTTTTACCACCATACCAATTAAGATATGAACAAATAGTTGCTATAGTACTAAGGTGAGCTATCTAATGTGATTTGGATAATGGTCATCTGAATGACAAAAAAACACATGTTCTGTATTGTAGTATTGTAACTTGCTCACTTATTTTAATAGATTTCATTTTTTTGGACCTCGTGTTTGTAGCAACACCAACAGTGGTAAGAGATCACAAACTATCATAAACATTCAAAGATAATTATCATATAACGCTTGCAAGAGACGCTATAAAATCCTTACATCATCAGTGGATTTTCACGTAAGATGTAGCAGCTGTCAAGCAGAATGATGTCTTGAACTCGGACTTCTACTTTACGTCCATCGCATGGTTGCCGTCGAACTTCAGAACAAAGGAACTGCAGGGGTAGAATTTCGCAAAATTTTGCGAGAATCCAGTTGGATTCTTAGTGGCTTAGTTTGCGAGAATCCAAAGAATCCGAATTTGCGGAACCAAGCATTTCGTGACCAGTTGCCATTTTCACTAGTGCTAGTTACTGCACAACTAGATGTAAACTTCTCAATGGGAAAAATTGAAATCGCCTCATTTATTCTGAGGAGGGTGGTTAGCACACATATAATAGCACAAATTAGTTCAGGCGAGTGATTATCTCCATTGATGAGCAGTATTCAACCTAAACATCTTTGGTAAGTGGTAAGTATATACTCTTAATTTTATTTCATTTGTATCTTTGTATTGCATATGAAACAAACATGGGAATTGTCTGCATTGCAAAAAAAAATAATAATCATAAAAAAAAATAATAAATAAATAAAAATCTGGTCACCTGCTGCATTCCCTGACAAGCAGTAAATCAACAATTGTTATTAATGAACCTTTATATAAAGACTAGGCTATGGATTTATATGAGATACGCAAAAACATTAAAAAAATAAGGAAATTCCAGATATTTTTGTACCACAAATTACCAACAAAAATTCAAGAGTCACGGATATAAACAAGAAATGCAATGCCGTTAAAGTTAAAATCTACACCTCAAATAAACCGACTTCTGAAGAAATGCATGTTCTCAACGTAAATTGCTAGACCGCGTTGTTGTTGTTGTTCATGACGGGTATCATACACGCAATGTCAATGCAGAAACGATCCATTTTTATTGTCATAAATTTCCTACCGCTTGATTCTACTTTGCCCGATGTTCTGTCTCAGGGAAAATTGTTTGTCATTCTAATTATGAACGAATCCGAATCAAATTCATCTGCTAAATGATATCCAAAATGTCCCAGGTTTCATTTTCACCCTCGTGTACTTTTCGTCTGCAGACCGCCAGCTAGCATTCAATTCCTTCATATAGACTGTTTTCGTCTGTTGGGTTTAACGCAGGTAGCTGTGCACCAGCAGCCGAGTAAAGGAGAATACACTCATACCTTCGGCGCCAGTCGGGAACCATTACAGAGAGTATTCGAGGCTCCCAAAATATAATCGAGCAAAGGTCTCCGAGGTTTAGTTAGCGCATTACGTCAGCACAACATGTGAAAACCGCCACTTCCGTTTATGTACGTTTCGCAGAACTCGCAAATTGTCGAAGGATCGGCGATGATTTTCACATCACTGAAATAATTTGCACCATTTCGAGTATTGAGTTTTCGTCAAAAACATTGAGTATTTCTTGTCCAAAACGTACACTTTTGAGTTTTTTGCTGTCTATATTCAGTTTTTGACATTTTTTTTCTACCGTTTAACGGTAGTAAAAACGGACGTCTATGAATCCCTGTTGTAAGGTGTGTATTCACACTGAAGTCCTCACTTGGCAGCTTAGACACACACACATACACGCACACGCATACACACACACACACACACACACTTACACACTCACACACACGCGCAAGCACACACACGCAAGCACACATACCCTCTCATACACACACACACACACACTCAGGAGTATACACCCAGACGCATAGACACATACACAGACACATACACACACATACACACACATACACACACACACACTCACCCAGATGCATACACACAGACGCAAACATGCACACACACACACACACACACACACACACAATATGACTGACTATTCACATGCAGGACATGAGAGCTTCTGGACCTGGGCCTGGTAGAAGTCGGGGATGGTGGAACATTCGTGAACATCCTAGGGTACAGGGTGCACCACAGGAGCGTGCACCTGTTTGACGTCCGCGCCTACATCCGGGTTCTTGTCGCTGACGTCCGCGCCTACATCCGGGTTCTTGTCGCTGACGTCCAAGTTGAATTGATTGTGCTAAAAATAGATCAACAGCTAGCTTGCTATAAAAAGGAAACGGCCTGGCCGTTTCATCAGACACTCTGTCAACCACCAAGATGTTCACTTGTACTACGTGCTCGAAATCATTCACTCGCCGGCACGACTTGCGCCGCCATGAGGCTACCAAGCACGATGGAACCGCCCGGTATAGCTGTACGATATGTAGGCCTACACTGTCGTTTCAGCGCCCTGATCATTTACAGCGCCATGAACGTTCAATTCATGGGCCACCCAAGCGTCCATGCGAAGAATGTGGTCAACTCTTCAAACGACCCAGTCAGTTAAAACGGCATGAGCGTTTGATTCATGGTCCGTCACCACGGCATGAGGGACAACTTTCCACTAAAGAGGCACCCAGGAGGGACAGATCCACTGAAGATGAACCCGGGGAGGAGAATGCCACTGGTGATGCGATCACGGAGAGCCCGCCTATACCCACAGCTCAGAAGAGCCTAGATATCCAGCCGATCCCTAGCATTACTGTTTCCAGTCATACGCCTGACAACAACGAACATTTTCTGGAAGATGCGGTGGATGTTCCCAGCGATCTCTTACCCGAAGATCATCCAGTGAGTGAGATGTATCAACGCCATTGGTCCATGATCCGACACTGCTTCCACCGTCATCGCCCTATATTGGACTTGTACAATTTCCGACTGACCGACCTCGCCCGTCTACGCAGCTAGGTGGAAGCCATCTTCAATGACCAACCTACGTTCTTCACATTAAATGTAGCATTTGGGTACATCTTATGCCATACGATGACGCGTGAATTGTGCTATTTCTATTCCAGTGCCATCAACCCAGTGTACGACCATCCTTTCACAATCACCAATCGGGCGTCGCTAGAGACGATGCTGGCCCAACTGGACACTGTGGATCCCTTGGAATGGGCCTATGAACAGCGTCCCAACACCAAGTGGATAGTGGAGAGGATCACGAATGTTACGTTCTTCGTGGTTAAACTGACCCACCACCTCCATCGGATGAAAGTATTCACCCATGCACTGATAGATACTCAGAATGCGCAAACAACTATCTGAGGATATGTTTCCTCAACGGTATTCTGGCCTACCCGATGACGATTAGAACAAACGATTCAGAGCGAACATGGCCGAAGATGAAACTTTCTGAAATGGCGACTTCTGATTGGACAAGAGTAGCCGAGAATATATCTAACGGACAGGAACAAATATGACAGATGCAAATGTTGGCCTCTGACTGGACAAAAATCTTCTAGAATTGTAAATATACCCAACGCGGCTCCCCCAGCGTGGGTATGATGTAACATTGGGGAGAATAAACTATATGAAAAAAACTTGTTGTTGTTGTTGTTCTCTCATGTGTCATCCTTGTTGTTGTTGCTGTTGTTGTTCTCTCTCCGGTCTATATCATGGCGTTATGTTAGAGTGTTAAGGTGTAACGACGGGCGTCGACGGGCGTCACTGCATTTCGAAGAATTAGTGACAATTCCATGGAATATCAGAGCTTCTGAGCTATTTCACCAGGGCGTTGAAGCAGTAAGAATGGCGTTGGTGGGCGTTGCTACAAGATGACACTTCACACGACGCATTCGCACCGCGGGTGGTCCATGTCTACACCAAGTAACATTCTTCACTGCTAAAAAATGCCCACTTTCGCCACTACTCGTACTGATGACGTCACCAATGACGTCACAGATGCTGCGGATATCTCTCAAATCGGGGTCTATACCCCGAGAGCTACAACATGACACCTCCCATGACGCATTCGGACCAAGGATGGTCCATCTCTACACCAAATACCATCCTTCACTGCCCCAAAATGCTCACTTCCGCTACTACTCCTACTGATGACGTCACCAATGACGTCACAGATGCTGTGGACAGTCCCCAAATCGAGGTCTGCACGCCGAGAACTACAAGATGACACCTCACAAGACGCATTCGGTCTGAGGATGAAGCATCTCTACCCCAAATACCTTCCTTCACTGCCCCAAAATGCACACTTTCGCTACTACTCGTACTGATGACGTCACCAATGACGTCACAGATGCTGTGAAGAGCCCCCAAATCGGGGTCTACACCCCGAGAGCTACAAAATGACACCTACCAGGACGCATTCGGACCAAGGATGGTCCATCTCTACCCCAAATACCTTCTTGTACAGCCCTAAAATGCCCACTTTACTTACTACTCGTATTGATGACGTCACTAATGACGTCACCTATGACGTGAACATCCCTCAAATCGTGGTCTACACCCCAAGAGCTACAACATGACACCTCACACGACGCATTCGGACCTTGAATAGCCCATCTCGACTCTAAATACCTTCATGTACTGCCCCAAAATGGCCACTTTACTTACTACAACCAACTGCGCATGCGCAGATTAACGCGACTTGCACTTAAAAACACACCATTCTGACTCTAACCCACACAAGCTTCCACGACCCATTCGGACGCATAGCGGTCCATCTCTACCCCAAACACACACCCACATACCCCACAAAATGTCTGCTTTCTATACTACGGCCGGACTGCGCATGCGCAGAGTATTGACAACGTACGAACCATTAGTGAAGTCACGTGCTCCTGCATGAGAGCTTCAAAATAAGACCTCATACGACACCATTGGACCATTAGTGGCCCACCTAGACCCCAACACGTCCACCCCGTATGGACCTATACACCCATAGCCATGCAGTATAGGCCTATGGGCCTACCAGGCCTCGGTGACTTTTTCCAAAAATTTCACCGTTTCGCTCCGGCACCCTTTCCATCGTGTTCTAAATGACGAAACTAAGAAAACAAATCCAAACAACCATACCGCAAATGTCGAAAAGTAGGTTTCCCAGTGGGACAAACATTGTTCCTATACCCCCATAACCCGTATATGGGTCTATATGGGTCTATATGGGCTGTACGGTACTTTTTCAAAAATTTCACCGTTTCGTGCCGGGACACTTCCTATCATGTTTGTCTTGACGAGACTAAGAAAACAAATCCAAACAACCATACCGCAAATGTATAGAAGTAGGTTTCCCAGTGGGGCAAACATTGGTCCGATACCCCTAGTATGGGACTATATGGGTCTGTATGGGCTGTATGGTACTTTTTCAAAAATTTCACCGATTCGCTCCGCGACACTTCCTATCATGTTTGTCTTGACGAGACTAAGAAAACAAATCCAAACAACCATACCGCAAATGTCGAGAAGTAGGTTTCAGAGGATGGTCCTATACCCCCCATATCCCATATAGGCATTTTCCGGTAATTTAGGATAAAGTCCGTGTTCCGTAGTTTTTCAGGAAAATTTTTACATACACTCACCCTGGAACTAGGGGGAGATAACTCTATTGATAGGCAAGCCCCGTTAAGCCTGGCGACCTATATACCCCCCATACCCCATATAGGCATTTTCCAGGATTTTTCGATGAAGTCCGTGTTCCGTTTTTTTTTCAGGAAAAATTTTACATGCACCCACCCATGACTGGATGCCCCTTTACGAATGCTTCACATTGATACCTCATATGACCCCATCGGCCCATTAGGGGCTCCCCTAGATCCCAAAACGTCTATTTCCATACCGTTTTCCCACAATTCCCTCTCTGCGCATGCTCAGAATGGTGACAACGCCCGAGCCGTTAGTCCAGTCAGAGGCCCCTCCACGAATGCTTCACATTGATACCTCATACGACTCCATTGGTCCATTAGGGGCTCCCCTAGATCTCAAAACGTCTATTTCCATACCCTTTGGCCACCGCGCATGCGCAGAATGCCGAAAATTCAACCCCACACCCAGCCCATCAGATGCCCATTCACGAATGCTTCAATTTGATACCTCACTCGACCCCATTGGACCATTAGTGGCTCCCCTAGCTCCAACACGTCTATTTTCATACCCCTGGGCCACCGCGCAAGCGCAGAATGCAGATATTTCAACCCCACACCCAGCCCATCAGATGACCCTTCACGAATGCTTCACTTTGATACCTCATACGACCCAATCGGCACAATAGGGACCCCTCTTGCCCCTGAAGATTGCCGGAGAATGCCGGAGAATTTGAGACTACTTTCTGTCCGCGGAGGTAGACCGCATCACCACCAGACCGCATTACCGCGGAGGAATACACACGCCCGATTGACGCAGACCGGAAGTGAAGTGACGTCATACATGACGTCACACTTCAGTACATGTCCTATCATGTTCACACTCCTGCATGTCATAAAAGACCGATTCTACCTTATTTGGAGGGTTCCCGAAAAGGAAGGTCCCCGATTGGCGCTCTTTTTCGGGTACCGCAAATAGTGACGTCATACATGACGTCACACTTCAGGACATGTCCTATCATGTTCACACTCCTGCATGTCATAAAAGTAAATTCTATTTTATTTTGAGGGTTCTCTTACGCTTTATACTACTACTCTGGCTGTTAGTTTGCTCATGGAGCGTCCTGAACGAACCTACGTTCTTGAACTCAATTAGTCTGACGTTCATAAAGTTAGACCGCGGTTCGCAGTTCGCAGTTCGTTATTCGAGGAGACCAGCAATTATTTCTTCAGATATGGAAATCTGTAATTTTTGTATTATGAGAACTTTGAACTCCAAACTCTGCATAGCAAGAGAGAATGTCATGCTCTTTATCTTCGCATATTCATATCTCAAATCTGACACCAGGGGGCGCTGCTTGGGGCGAAGTTATGAGTCGCTGAATGACTGGTCCCGAATAACGAACTGCGAACCGCGGTCTAACTTTATGAACGTATTAGTCTGTGCAATTTTTTTCAGTGGTCGACGTTCTGAGCCATGATACCTATTTCTGAATCGAAATATCTATTTCATTGGCTACTCGTGAACTTCGATGTTGAGATTACTTCATAATAGATTTGATTTGTTATATGAAGACAGGGGTTAATGCGTCCTATAATGCGTATGATGACCTAAACGCCTAGTTTATTGGGCTTGATAATCCATGTAATGTACTTTTCGTCGTCAACGTTTATCCTATGAGTCAAATAATAATCTAGTAATAATATTAGGAACCAGTCTGGCGTATACATTCACGGCATTTGTGTATTATTCTTCATGAGCTTTATAAAAATATGTTTCCTGGGAACAATCAATGTCATCTATGCATCTGTTCTGCTCTCAGCGCCAATACGATAATACGGTGTGATAGACACGTCGCACATTGTATGAAGGAAAGAGAAACGTCGGAGTATTTTGAACACTGAGTTTATTCTTAGAGTACGTGACAACTGCAGCTCAGTCCTAGGATGCAACGCAGTTAATGTTTAAAGTCTTCACTTTCTGAGCTCTGTCTCATAAGTGATACTGCTGTGTCAAAATACTCATAACTACGAAGGAAAACGAATGAGATAACAATAACATAGAAGCCGTTTGAGCATCTCGCATGTTTAAAATAACGATGGTTTAACAGACATGAAGGTCACGTGGTCTTGCTGGCGGCATGCCAAACACTGACACTTATTAGTCTGACATTGATGTGACATTTTCCATCGATATCTTGACAAATGTGGTATATAAAAATTCTCAAGTTGATGAACAGTACTTGATTTCAGGTGCTACTATGATATCATGGCGGCCATTTCGAAAAAATAATGCCGCTGTGATCTATATAAAAAGAGTTCCCGTTGATTTCTTATCTGGTAATGATCTCATGACACTTATGCCAACTTTTTATGTTTTTATGATCAAATGCACAATTCCTCCAAAAATCTACACACGTCGCCTGGACTGATATTAATTTTCATTTCGGGGTACACAACTTGCTAACTGGCATTGGAAAACGAGCTCCCTAATTGATGTCACAAATATATTTCCAAGAGTTAGGCGGATCACAAAAATGCTTCACCCGGCCAGGAGACACCCAGTATTAAACTGTCCAACCTTGTGGCTCATTTGTTGTATTCCGTCAGATCATTCAGCTATAAACTAGAAGGTTTTTCTATAGCATATTTATCGGTTTGTACGATACAATGTCAAGAAACCGAAGACATGCAAAGATTGAAATATGCATTCACACAACGTTTCGCGATCATAATTTGACCGGGCAATGTGATGTTAGTAATTATAAAACTTTCCAATTTCTAAAATGATTTGATTCTTTTCGTTAGACTCGTGGTGGATTCTTGGCATCAGGCCAAAAGTCTCCATTTAACTTTTAGATCTTCGGCTAAAAAGACGCCATTAGTTCTGCTCTGGTCCAATCAAAAGTCGCCATTTCAGAAATTTCCATTTTCGGCCATGTTCGCTCTGAACCGTTTGTTCTAATCGTCATTGGGCAGGCCAGGATACCGTTGAGGCAACATATCCTCAGATACTTGTTTGCGCATTCTGAGTATCTATCAGTGCATGGGTCAATACATTCATCCGATGGGAAGATTTCGTAATTTGGTCACGAAAAACGTGACATTGGTGACCCTCTTCACAATCTATTGGATTTCGGGACGCTGTTCCAAGACATCAAATTGGTCCACTTGGTCCAGCATCGTCTCTAGCGACGCCCGGTTAATGATGGTAAACGGTTGGTCGTACACTTGGTTGTTACTGCTCGGGTAAAAGTATCGGACTTGGTCTATCTAGTTATGCTGCAGCACATAACCAAACGCCAGATTTAATTTGAAGGACGTAGCTTGGTCATTGAAAATGGCTTCCAAGTAGCTGCGTAGACGAGCGAGGTCTGTCAGCCGGAAATTGTAGATACCTTGAATAGGGCGATGACTGTGGAAACAGTGCCGTATCATGGATCAATGGCGCTGATAGATGTCACTCGCTGGATGGGCGTCCTGTAAGAGATCGCTAGGAACATTTGTGTGTGAGGTCACTTCCGCTTCAGTTCACGTGACAAGAACTGACCTTTGGCTTCTGCGCGCTGACAAAACAATACCGAAAAAATTTCGCGCAGGGGCCAAAGGTCAGTTCTGGTCACGTGAACTGAAGCGGAAGTGACACCGCAGAGGTCATATTCAAATTATTGAAGTCAACAGGTGTCCAAATGGTATTGCAGAAACCGGATAATAATGGTGCGCATGGGTCAAAGGTCACTTCCGTTCAATATGGGTAATCTTACATCTACAATACAGCGCTCAGATTCCGGTCACATGATAGGAAACGTGGAAAAACCAAGATGTAAGATGAGTACCCGGTGGAACGACGACAAAAAACCACTGAGAAACCCGGATGTTGACACGGTCGCGGACGTAAAATCGCCGAGCCCCGCCCCATGGGATCTACCACCACCACCGGGCATCAACGCTCGGTGGTGGTGGTTGTGGTGGTGGTGTCTGTACATATAGAAATGCACCCGTGTCCCTCATCATTGTATAATTCATGACAAATATTGTAAACACAGGGCAGAAATGGTATAATACAGCACAGATATGGTATAGTACACCTCCACGAATCCCCAAAATGCTTGCTTTCTATACCACGGCCAAACTGCGCATGCGGAAAATGCGAAAACGGACGATGCATTAGTCCAGTCGGATCCCACTCACTCTCTCACTCACTGTCGTTAGTGCGTCCATGCGTTAAGACGAGCATTGAGGACGCCTCACGGGCGTTGTGCACGCCTCACTCACGCACTCGCACGCACGCGCGCATAAACTCACACTCACAGGTAACTCTACCAGGTAGCTGGATGGAGAAATAGGTCGTTATCTACTCCAAACGCACTTGATTGTACCTCCGAAACTCCCACTTTCGCTACTACTCCCACTGATGACGTCACCAGTGACGTCACAAGTGACGTGGACATCCCTTCTAGTCGTGGTCTACATCCTAAGAGCTACAAAATAACGCGCTGATTGGTGGGAAGAACAACGTAGGAGAGTTCTTGTGAGCTGCGGGCTTATAAAACTGGCGGTAGGTAGGAATGTTCAGCATTTTCTGATACGCAGCCGACATGTTCTCTTGTTCGACCTGGCTGAAGCCATTTACTCGCCCAGAAGATTTGCGACGGCACAAGTCCTCCATCCACAACGTCGCACGGTATGTTTGTATAACCTGCGCACGGTCATTTAATCGGGAAGATGCTTCACGGCGCCACTAACGCCCACTCCACGAGGGCGCGACGGAACAGTGTAATGAATGTGGTCAACTCTTCAAACGACCCAGTCAGTTAAGACGGCATCAGCGTTTGATTCATGGCCCGTCACCACGGTATGAGCGACAACTTCCAACTAAAGAGGCACCCAGGAGAGTCAGACCTAGTGAAGATGAGCCCGGGAAGACGAATTCCACTGCCGATGCCATCACGGAGAGCCCGCCTATACCGACAGTTCAGAAGAGCCTAGATATCCAGCCGGACCCCAACGGTTCTGGACGAACCCACAAATGTTCCTAGCGATCTCTTACAGAACGCCCATCCAGCGAGAGACATCTATCAGACCCATTGCTCCATGATACGGCACTGTTTCCACCGTCATCGCCCTATTCAAGACATCTACAATTTCGGACTGACCGACTTCGCTGTCTACGCAGCTACGTGGAAGCCATCTTCAATGACCAAGCTACGTCCTTCAAATTAAATCTGGCGTTTGGTTATGTGCTGCGGCATAAGGAGGCATACCAAGTCCGATACTTTTACCCGAGCAGTAACAACCAAGTGTACGACCAACCATTTACCATCATTAACCGGGCGTCGCTAGAGACGATGCTGGACCAAGTGAACCAATTGGGTGCATTGGGTTGGGCCTATGAACAGCGCCCCAACACCCAATGGATTGTGGAGAGGGTCACCAATGTCACGTTTTTCGTGACCAAATTAAGAAATCTCCCCATCGGATGAATGTATTAACCCATGTACTGATAGATACTCAGAATGCGCAAACAAGTATCTGAGGATATGTTTCCTCAACGGTATCCTGGCCTGCCCGATGACGATTAGAACAAACGGTTCAGCATCTCTACCCGAAACACCCTCCTTCACTTACCCAAAATGCCCACTTTCGCTACTACTCGTACTGGTGATGTCACCGATGACGTCATAGATGCTGTGGACATACCTCAAATCGGGGTCTACACCCGGAGAGCTACGCATTCGGACCAAGGATGGCCCATCCCTATCCCAAACACACCCTCACGCACCCCCCAAAATGACCACTTTACTTACTACACCCAACTGCTCATGCGCAGATTGAGGCGATTTGCACTTAAAAACACGCCATTCTGACTCTACCCGACAAAAGCTTCACCTTAACACTTCCCACGATCCATTTGGACCAATAGTGGTCCATCTCTACACGAAACACACACCCCACGCACCCCCCAAAATGCCTGTTTTCTATACTACGACCAGACTGCGCATGTGCAGAATATTGAAAACGGACGATACATTAGTCCAGTCGGGTGCTCTTCCATGAGAGCTTCAAAATAAGACCTCATACGACACCGTGGGACCATTAGGGCTCACCTAGACCCCAAAACGTCCACCCAGTATGGACTTATACCCCATAGCCAGTATGAGACTATATACAGACCTACCCGGTATTTTACAAAAAATGTCACTCTTTAACCAGATGCAAGGCTGATGCAGTCCAGTGTTCACGAATGCTCCATTATGCAGACCTCACAGCTGATGTGCGCGGGAAATCACATACAAGTCAGTATATTCCTATCATTTATTCAAATGATCTTGAACTATAGTGATCCGTACCCGGATGTATAGATGAGATGGAAGGATACAGGTCATACATGTCTATCATTCCAAAGACTCAGACCGAGGACCCGAATATAGGTCAGCTATCACGCCCGATTCGCATGTCACACAAGAGTATACTCACGCTTATTGACCTCTAATCACGCCAATGGAAAAAAAACCCAGCTACAAGTCAGTACATGTATTCAATCACTGGAACACTTCCCACCGAAGGATACGGATGGACAAGCCCCCGCTTCAAGGTCACAATGACCCGGATGAATGGACTGGATACACGTCAGTACATGCGTTCAAGCACCGGATGACGTAACCACTGGGTAAACCCGGATATAGTCAAACAAGGACCCGGATGATGGACTGGATGGAAAATACCCATATACAGGTCAGTACATGCATTCCTATCATTCGATACCAGAACTAGGTCAGAATTCACTACGAGAATTTTCTCCGGCTCCTCACGTATTTGGGACTACTCTCTGTCCGCGGAGGAATACATGCCACATAGAGACCGGAATTGACGTCACCATGCCATCCACGTAACCTTTGGCAGAACTATAGTGCACTTGATGACCCCTGTGACCGCCACGTCATGCCACGTGCCACAGAGGTCATATGACAAGTAGCGTCAATATGCTGTTTCTATACTACCTAGGGTTTGATAGGATTTAGATGTGTACCTTGACCTAGGACTGACCATTAGCTTTTCCGGGCTTGGAATGGACCAATATCTATGGTATTGAGGCAATAGGACATATTTTTGGCAATTTCGAGGTTTCTAAACCACCTAATTAGGTGTAAATGATAAAAGATATCAAAATTGTGTGTCCCATACTGTGTGCTTTATTGAAATTGAAACGCGATTGTGCAATATGAGGTAAAGTCCGTGTTCCGCTTTTTATATTTTCGGGAACACATCCTCATTTTACATGCACCCACCCATGACTTGATAGGCAGGCCGCGATAAGCCGGGGGATCGATATTCACCCTTTTGGATAGAGTTGATAGGAGTTTTCTCCTATTTTAGGGGTAAAGTCCGTGTTCCACTTTTTATATTTTCGGGAACAAATCCTAGTTTTACATACACTCACCTGATTGACTTGACAGGCAGGCCCCGATAAGCCCAGGGACCGATATTAGCCCTTTGGGAAAGGGTTGATAGGGGTTTTCTCCTATTTTTGGGGTAAAATCCGTGTTCCGCTTTTTTTATTTTTTCTGGAGAAACTTTACATACACCCACTCCCGTTCCGTACCCAGATGTAAGGCTGATGCAATCCAGTGTTCACGAATGCTCCATTATGCAGACATCACAGTTGATGTGCGCGGGAAATCACATACAAGTCAGTACATGCCTATCATTTATTCAAATGACCTTGAACTATAGTGATCCGTAACCGGATGTAAAGATGAGATGAAAGGATGCAGGTTAGTACATGTCTATCATTCCAAAGACCCAGACCGAGGACCCGAAAATAATTCAGCTATCACGCCCGATTCACATGTCATACACGAGCATACTCACGCTTAGTGACCTCTAATCACGTGAATGGAAAACCCCCAGATACAAGTCAGTACATGCATTCAATCACTGTAACACTTCCCACCGAAGGACACGGATGGACAAGTCCTCGCTCCAAGGTCACGAGGACGCGGATGAATGGACTGGATACAAGTCAGTACATGCATTCAAGCACCGAATGACGTAACCCCTGGGAAATCCCGGATATAGGCCAGACAAGGACCCGGATGATGGACTGGATGGAAACCCATATACAGGTCAATACATGCATTCCTATCATTCGATACCAGAACTAGGTCAGAATTCACTCCGAGAATTTCCTCCGGCTCCCCACGTATGGGACTACTCTCTGTCCGCGGAGGCTGATCGCATCACCGCCAGACCGCGGAGGAATACATGCTACATAGAGACCGAAAGCGACGTCACCATGCCAACCACGTAACCTTTAGCAGAACTATAGTGCACTTGATGACCCCTGTGACCGCCACGTCATGCCACGAGCCACAGAGGTCAAAGGTCAAGTAGCGTCAACATGCCGTTTCTATACTACTTAGGATTTGATAGGATTTATGTGTGCACCTTGACCTACGACTAACCATTAGCATGGAATGGACCAATATCTATGGTATTGAGGCAATAGGGCATATTTTTGGCAGTTTCGAGGTTTCTAAGCCACCTATTAAGCGTAAATGATAAAAGATATCAATATTGTGTGTCACATACAGTGTGCTTTATTGAAATAGAAACGCGATTGTGCAATATATCAATTTTTTCTCTGTTCACCAAGACATTTTTTTTGCAAATTTCGAGATTTATAGGTCATCTAAGCAGGTCAAATTTTCATCAAAAGTAGGTCAGCGCAGAACTTGCTGGTGACAGTCCCCTAATGCACGTTCATGCCAAAGATCATGGTTCTAATGTCAACGGCTCTGTTTATTTTGCCAGAGAAAGTATTGGAATGGACTCACTGATTACCGGACAATTTGAAAATGAGAGCCTCCTTCGTAGGACTAATCTACAATGACCTGTTGTGTTCTTTGTATTCGACTAATTGGCAATGAAAACGCTGCATTTGAAATGAAATTGTGAAATGGAGCGATATGAAACACGAGAAATGTAAATATAAAGCTCGAGAAAATGCCTCGATTAAATGGTCATGATCCGGAATCAGATGTTCGTTTTGTCCTTATATTTGTGCTCGGAAAGCCATTCCGAAAATTCACGAGATACTTCACCTCGACGAGAAAGCATACAGATGTTCATTGCGTCAGCATAGATGTGCTCGCAAAGGCAATCTGGAGACTTAGGAGAGAAATCACAGCGGTGGAAAGTCAAACATATCTGTATTGTGTCCATGAGGAATCATGCGATATCTCATAGTTGTGAAAAGCGATACAAATGTTCAATGTGCCATAAAAGCTCTGGCCAGAAGGTCATTTGGTGATTCTTACAAGTGCCGGGTTCGTCTGTATAGCCCAGCACAAGCGCAGGTGTGAACGGCACATTATCCCGGACCGGCATATAACGTGTATATATCTCTCCTTGTAGCATTTGCTAAATCCTGTGATAAGAAACTTATAAAACTGGGCTTTTCCAGCCACCACCCATACAATAGCAAACTGATAGCAAAACACGAGCGTATAATGCAAGATCATTAACGCTACGTTTCGTAACTTGTATCCATTTCCGCTTAACCCAGAATAAGGTGCAATATGAACCCATGTACTTCAAGACCATTATGGTGTTCATTGTTGAAGCATAATCAAAGCGTGCCTGAGATACATCATTCTCTAGATAACGACTTTACATCGAAAACCATATGGATTAAGAATACTGATCAGCGATACAGATTTGATATTTTGGAACATGATGATGTTTTGCTGGTGCGATGGATAAGATTGTCTCTTTTCCATTTCTATTGCAACTGCTGACGGACACTCGTCTTCAACGTGAATACGCCTCCAGTCTTAGCCTTCACACCGGCATCATTGAAAAATGTTGACCGCTGCTGTTATATTTATTAGTTCTTTGGATTATCGACACGGAAATTCTTTAATGGACGACGACTGAATATTGAATGACAGATTAGAAGCTTGGTTGTAACTTGATACAAATATACAATATAAATCACCTCTGCATGAAGGCGTACTCTTTGAAACTATTGTTTGAACAATCTGTTCAAAGTAACGGCCAATACGCAAGAAATTTGCACAGATGATGTTCCATGCTGGACGCTACTGAACCGCATTACACAGAAAGACCCGCCATACACGTAAGTACTAAGCTGTTGCTGAACAGTTCCTGTGTGGTAATCAGAGGTCAGAACTGCACTTCACTGAACTGAGCAGTACGTCAGTTAGCAACAGCCTGGTTGCAAGAGGTAAATGAGCAGTACTGCACGGTAACAGGTTGGCTACTGTTCAGTTACCCTGCAGTACTGTTTAGTCCAGTTCCTTGCGATACTGTACCATATCCAATCAGTACTGACCAGTTACTGAGTGGTACTGTGTGGATACTGGTCAGTACTGACTGATACTGAGGTGTATTGTTCCGGGGCTCTTCTGTGTGGTTACCAGTCAGTTACCACACGATACCAACATGTGGAAATTTGGTTGTGTAGCAGGAAGACAAGTGAGGCTGGTTCGTCTTCAATACAAGAGCCTAGTTTTTGCGGCGAATAGGCTGGATAATTGTCCCTTCGATGTCCAAGAGTGAAGAGAATGGGAGCGCCTCTTAATTCAAATTGCAAGCGTCAGGTCCGCCATTCATAATTCAGCCGTCGTCCATTAAAGAATATTCGCGTTCATATTCCAAATATCTATTCCATATTCAATATAACAGTTTTAGCACCAAATTGAAAAAGACAACCATAGTATGCATACACATAGGCTAGTTTCCTGCACGAGAGAAGTTGTTAACAGTATTCAATAATGCCGACAAGACATCGCGATGTTCCGAAAATATCAAATCTGTATCGCTGATCAGTATTCCTAATCCATATAATATTCGTTGTAAAGTCGTCTTCTAGAGAATGCTGTATCTTAGTCACGCTTTGATTGTGACTGTTCGGATGAGCACCATGAAGGTCTTGAAGTGCATGGGTTCATACGGCCCCTAGCCCCGAGTTAAGTGGAATTAGACACAAGTACGAAACGTAATGCCGTAGATCTTGCATACTATACGTGTATTTTGCTATCAGCATGCGATTTGTATCGCCAAATTCGAGAAACTCTGAGTGGACGAGCTTGGTGATCTAGCCCCGTTTTATAAGTTTCTGCAACAATGTTGTGTGACGTTGATTAAAATAGTCACATTTAACACAGGATCTAGAAAATGCTACTAGGCGTGACATGTATACGCCATATGCACGTCCCACTGGAATATTACTGTCCAGGAAGGGATAGTTTACGATGTCGAAATTGTAACCATCTCTTTTGTCATAAAGAATTTGTTTTGAAGCCTTTGACAAACACTTAATATCAAACTCTTGATATTTCATCTAACTTGTCGAGCACTGGCTTTACTCCTTATTGCAAATTCAATGTTGTTCCGAAGTTACAATTTGAAGGGATAAAATAGAAAAAAAAACTTATTAGGTATTATAATTCTGGGAATGGCACAGTTGAAATTATACTTGATGTTATAAGACATGACCTCTTAAATTTATAATTTATGTCATACGGCGTGACCTCTTCAACTAATGGAATACTCAAATCACAAACATATTCGGGAACTGTTCTACAGTTTATACATTATTTTCATTTTCATGAATTCTTTTCTGACTTCAAATGTTTCTTAACATTTATCAGAATATATACCCTCTTCTAGCGAACATTCTTAGGCCCGTGCCAGTTCGATCGGTGGGCTTTCCTAGATTTGTTTTCGGATCCCATAATAGTACAACCCTCAGTAGTAGAGAATTCGTATCACGGGTCTCCACTTGCCACCCAAATCCACATAGCCACCGCAATCCACCATCACCCACCGACCACTGTCATACGTCAATATCAATTTCTATTTGTATAAATTATTGTGTCTGGATATTGATAAATTATATACGTTATAATTTACCTAAATATATATATATAGTATAGATCTACATATGATATTATTAATAAACCTTCCGAATTCATACGTTAATCATTAATAACGATTAAATAACACGGCATATATTTTAGGTTTTATATCGCTTTTACAAAAAGATGTTATTTCGATATATATATATATATATATATGTAGTACGGATTTATGTCAATAAATTCTCCGAATCTGTACGTTAATCATTCATATATGAGCCCTATATTGTAGGTCCTATTAATTTTTACAAAAAGGCATTGCAATTAGTGTATGGTAACACTCGGCTAATAATGACGCGGTAAATATTGATTCGATGTACAGGTCGTGTTACATAATTGTATTGATTTTAGTACCTGTCGATGTGTAAGTATACGGCTGTATAGTGGCAACAGCTGTGATAGAATAAATAGCGATGGCACGGTTTGAATATAGGAGGGCGTTTCAATTATAGCCTTCATGAGTTATTTCAGTCAGTGTATGGTAACATTGGGTTTTGAATGTTTATACTGCTTGTATTTACAGAACGATATCGATTGAGTTAGGGTATGCAACTAACGATCAACGTATAGTGGGAGTTGAAAGGGTATACCGTGAAATAAATCATTATTTGAGAACCGCTTGTCGAAATATATACGTCTGATAGTATTCGATTTATATCTTACTTCGGAATGGCGAATTTACTACAGAATACCATCGAACTTAAAAAATCGTCCTTAAGTATTACAATTTTATTACGACTTACTCACCGACAATACTGATACGTTTAATCACACGACTTTGTCGATATAATGATGTACATAGTGAACGGCGTTGTAAATTATCTAAAATTCGATTATAGCCGAGTTCCATATAATGATCGCTCACTTTTAATATCTCAATTGTATGTTTTTTTACAGGATAATAACTCTGTATGGGCTGGATTCGTACGAGAAAATGCGGACATTTTAGGTAGTTCCGGTTGGCCCAGTTTGGAGAATGTATTTGTCATAGATGCGGTCGTTGAAACACGAACGGTTTATAATGACGATGATTGGAATCTGAATATAAGAAGTCCGACAACCATTCTCCTAAATGATTCTCCTTCACTACCGGATATTAAAACACGAAAATGTGGGGAAGAATTAGCCCGTTTATTTCCACCCCGAGTTTGTAAAAACTGTAACCAGTCATTAGGCGTCGAAGTTTGTGGAAAATGTCGAGTTAGTTTATGCCGAGATTGCGCATGTTTCGCCCGGCAGGTGTCATTCGGGAATGTTATTTGTCCAACCTGGTGTAGTTGTGAGTTTTGTGGTTATTGGCAAATGAAGCAGTCGAAATAATCAAAACTGGTGATAACAATAAACAGCTACTACGCGTATTTATTATCATTGGATACCAACTGTAACCGACCATCGTCCATATAAAGTCATATCGAAACGACTCTGGACGGTGGCTGGAAGAAAGAAGAACACAACTTCGGTTGTTAAAGTTCAAAGTATGTATTTATTTATACAAATTAATTAATTTAGTAATGACCGTTTCAAAACGAAAATACAACTGAGCAAATAGCTGAGGGTATATCGATAACGAACGCAACGGTACGCCCTGGTGGCGAAATCAACTAATCAAGAGTTTTGATCGGTTGTCTTGTGTACTCGCGCGGTAACAGTCTGTTTATTAAGAATGTACGCATCTCAGCGGCAGGTTCTTCCGCTTCATCGGTTGATAAGTCGCCTTCCTCACACATCCGTTTCTTAGTCGCCATTGCTTTCTGATGAATCGGGTGCTTCCGTAGTTTTCTCCATAACCTTAAATTACGGACGTAGATATTTCGGAACCTTGTCTGTATTCTGGGTAGAAGCTTGTCATATGCCATCTGATGCGCAGTTGGTTCATCCATTCCGTCTTCTTCGTAAACTTCCGCAAGATCGTTTATATCGGATTCATGATCATCAATCGCTTTATCCGCGAAGAGATCCCACAAGCACACGTCATTCTCGACATCAACGTTGTCAGCAGCAGCATCATCATCATCATTATCATCCGTAACTTCTCCGTCATCATCATCATCATCGTCACCATTACCTTCACCATCATCATCACCATCATTGTCATCATCATTATCTTCATCATCGGCGTCAGTAGCGTCGGTATCATTTTGATCACCATGGTAGCCAAAAGTTTGACCTGAAGTACAGTTATTTTTACCATTACTACCGGAACTGGAAAATTCGTCCCCATGGACAATACCTCCGCCCGCATGGTAATACGATCTTCCACATGCCGTAGGGTCACGCACCGTCATCGTATAGGGATGTTCTACTCTACTTGGTGGACCTATAGCGGGACTCGGTGGTGTCTCTTGTCTATGCATTAGACGCATATGTCTGAGCATATTCCCACTTCCCTTATATGTGTTGTAATTCTGACAGAATGGACATGAACTCGACATGATTCCCGGCCAGAGGGCGGATACGGACTGAGGCTAATGCTGTACAAATGACCTTATATGACCACTCACTCACTCACTCACTCACTCAGTCACTCACCATCGTTAGTGCGTCTATGCGTTAAGACGGGTGTTGGGAACGCCTCACGGACGTTGGGCATGCCTCAATCACTCACTCTCACTCACTCACTCACTCACTCATCATCGTTAGTGCGTCTATGCGTTAAGACGGGTGTTGGGAACGCCTCACGGACGTTGGGCATGCCTCACTCACTCACTCACTCACTCACTCACCATCGTTAGTACGTCTATGCGTTAAGACGGGTGTTGGGAACGCCTCACGGACGTTGGGCACGCCTCAATCACTCACACACTCACTCCCTCACCATCGTTAGTGCGTCTGTGCGTTAAGACGGGCGTTGGGAACGCCTCACGGCCGTTGGGCATGCCTCAATCACTCACTCACTCACTCACTCACACACACACTCTGACTGACCCTCGCATATATCGGTTGCGCATAAGTGCATCTGCGGTCCCGTTGGCACCAGGAGGCGCTGTTGACCTTCTTGTGACGTCATCTGTCGTATTGACCACTCGTGGCCCTGGTGACAAAAACTGGAACTAGTGGGAAATAACTCCGGGCTGTCACGTGACCCGACAGTAACACCCGCGCTATTATTAATACCCGCCATTGTAAAAGTGCATCTGACCTTATTTAAAACGCTTCATAATCCGACTATGTAGTGTATACGGATCGACACTAGTCAGGGTCGGTTAACTACATGTTCTGCGTTTTTGGCGACCTGATAAATATTATTAACAACCGTAAAACTAGCCGGGTTGTAAGGGTCGTGGTAAACACCGTATAAGAAACCCTCCATGATCACGTCGTTTTATACATTACAGATATCGATCTGTATATTCAGCCGCTGATTCTATACACAGCTCCAGCCGGTTAAACCCATGAACGTAATTTTTTATCATCATCAATAAGGGTGTTACCTAACTCCCTATTATCTGTCCGTAGTAGAATGTCAACAAAACAGGTGAACGCAGTCGGGCCTCGTTTGGGGAGTAACATTAATAAAACCCGAGTCTGATCAAATCTCGATTTCTCTACCGTAATTTCTTCAAACATAGATCGATTAATTATACCTTCCTGAAATAGAGCCTGACACACCCTTTCCGTGTTTTTCATATTACCGATTAAAGTTGTAATATTACAACGGAGAATAGCGCGGTGCATCCGATCCATGAAGTTCAGTAGAGGTGATAGTTATTTTACTACAGCCTATACATCATAACGTTATAAATGTAACAGCTGTACACATATCGACTTTAAGCGATAACGTGTCCAGACACGTCGAACACCGAACGGGGTCTGGGTACGTAAAAACATACCTAGTCGTTTCGTATAAATGTAACACAAAAAAGTTGTATGGAGAGTTAAATTTCGTATTTATTAACATCGCCTCAGGGGTGAAATAGGGCCCGTACTAGAGAGTAATCTCATGTATCGAAGAAAACACGATCTCGCTCCGTCCGAGTTTTTAACATCCGGTTTATACGTTATTTGAGTTGCCATCGCCGGAAATGACCTAATCGCCTGAAGTGACCCCGTGAAGTGACTCCGAGAAAGTCCCCAAAAGTTCATGAAAAGTTCTTAAAATCCCCCAAAAGTTCATGAAAAGTTCCTAAAAATCCACGAAAGTCCACGAAAAGTCCGAGGAAGTCCACGAAAGGCCATGAAAAGTCCCCAAAAGGCCATGAAAAGTTCTTGAAAGTCCCCAACAGTTCATGAAAAGTTTTTAAAAGTCCACAAAAGTCCAAGAAAAGTCCGAGGAAGTCCACGAAAGGCCATGAAAAGTCCTCAAAAGGTTATGAAAAGTCCATGACTATAAAATTCAAATATGATTGGCTATTCGAAATAAATTAACCTCAGTACAACCAATATTTGACATATTCTGAAATCACGCCTGCAGACATCAACGAAAATCCTCGCTGTGCGTTATTGGCAAGCTCCTATATTGATTGGGTATATGGCAGCACGTGCGTTTCCCGGTTTGAACAATTTACCCTATTCAGAAAGTCAAGGTAAATGACGGAACATTAGTGCAGCATTTAACTTGAAATATGAAGATGGTCCTCGCCTTTTTAACCCCGCTGGTGTCGTTCCTATTTCTAGAGGGCGTTTTCCGCTCGAATTCTCATGGATGAAGGACTGGGTTTCGGGAATATCCTTATGTTGACTTCGACAATGTCGCAGTCTCGCATCCCTCCGGGTGAAATTTGCGCCGCAAACATCGCAGGCATATCTTTTTTAGTACCCTTAACCAGGTCCGCCGACTCTTTCTTCGCTACTTTTTGTCCTTGCGAACTATCTCTACTAGTTGAAGGTAGAACTTCCGCCACATCGCTATGTTTATTCCGGTGTCGTCGCCTGGCATCGCTCCGGCTAAAATTCATTCCACAGATATCGCAGGTATATTTTTTACCGTTGTCCGCGGTATTTACGATGGTCATATGCCTTTTTAGACACTCTTTCGAAGAGAATGTTTTCATACAGATACCGCATTCGAAAGCCCTCACCTCATAACCTCTATTATCCAAACAGTTCACTTCTCTCATAGGAGGATCCAGGGCATGTTGTGAAGCGAAATAGGACAAACATCTTTCACATGGAAATTCAGACATGTTGTACGAGTTAGATACGAATCAGCGAGATGGATCGAATATAAGTCAAAATCAAGTTATGAGGGCTATAGCCAATACCCTATATTTAAACCGTGCGATTTCTGTTTATTCAATCACACCTGTTACACCGTCAACTATAGTTCAATCTCACATGTTTACATCGGTACGTTCTAAAAACAGTCAACAGGATTCTCTACCTATACAGCGACATTATAATCAATATTTACCGTACCAAATGTACGGTGTATTATTCAACACAAAATGTCGCCATATACCAATTACAATAACGCTTTTCGTGTAACCTAATATACGCCGTGTTTTTAAATCCTTAACGTACAGATTCGGAGAATTTATTGATTTGAATCCGTACTACATATATATATATATCGAAATAACATCTTTTTGTAAAAGCGATATAAAACCTAAAATATATGCCATGTTATTTAATCGTTATTAACGATTAACGTATAAATTCGGAAGGTTTATTAATAATATCATATGTAGATCTATACTATATAAATTATAACCTATACAATTTATTAATATCCAGACACAATAATTTATACAAATAGAAATTGATAATGACGTATGACAGGGGTCGGTGGGTGATGGTGGATTGCGGTGGCTATGTGGATTTGGGTGGCAAGTGTACTACCTGTGATACTCTTTCTCTACTACTAACATTTTGAAGAAATATGACGAAAACATCACTTTTTCTGGTACCCACAAGGTCGCCATTTCGAATTTACCCATGATCCTCTGCTCGTAAGGTTATGCAAATAGGCTCAAAATGACCCAAATATGATAACCTATAACGTCACGAGGTTTCACCTCAACATTTATAGACGTTTCGGAGATATCGCAGAAAGTTTGGTAGGGGGGGGGGGTGCATTTTGCCCCCCGCCCCCGCCCCCTCCCCCAGGCCTGGTAGGGTTAATGGGGGAAGGGAGCGATGGAGAACAAATCAGGGGGTGTTTTTTGGTGATGCTAAGACATATGGTTTCAGTAAAATGCATAGAATCGCAGTGAATCGACATGCTGAATTTTTGCATAATTTTTGAAGAAATATGGCGAAAACATCACTTTTCTGATACCCCCACCCCCATTTTGAATTTACTCATGATCCTCTGCTCCGTGGGTCATGCAAATAGGCTCAAAATGATCGCAATATGAGAATCTGAAAAGTGACGGAGTTTCAGCTCTCAATTTTTTGTCGTTCCGGAGATACGAGGAAAAAAAACAACAGGGGGGGGGGGGCGGCAGAAAGTGCCCCCTCCCAGGCCATGTAGGGTTAAGGAATTTTACCCACATGATGTACGTTGAAAATCGAGAAATGAATTATATACACCATATTCCAGTCAGTTTCCACATCGACAGTCATCGACATAATGTAGACTATATCTTGAATATTTGATGAATTGAATTGTATATCATGATCGTAGCAAGCGTCGGATCCGACATTCAATATTCGACCGTCGTCTATAAATCAATTTCTGAGTCAATAAGCGAAGGACCTATTTCATATCACAGTTAACACCAATGCCAAATGTGCACGAAATAAAACTAATAATGAAAACAGAAGATGGTTTCCTGACAGACTGAAGCGGTCAACTGTTTTCAACGACGTCGACAAGATATGATGATGTTCTTTACATAAAATCCTAATAACTGAACATTATTATTCATCCAAATGAATCTTCATGTTTTGGCACTTGACTGGAATAGTGATAGGAGATTTGTTGTCCAAAATCTGATCCGTTACGCCTCTCTCTGTGCAAATTGACATATGAAGTACGATGGCGATCGGATTGCCTTTCGGACTGAGCTCGTATATTGTAATAATCTCTCTACTGTGAGAAAATATGTTTTATCTGGGGTACAAAATACCCATACATTTGGGTGATATTTTCGATAACCGTAATCTACATGTGTTGCACCGTGTTATTAGCAAAGAAAAATGGCGGCTCGCCCTAGGACAATCCCCGCATGACCTCGACCGTGCTGCAATATATACGGCAAAAATCATTACTATAGACGCTAACCGATTACCTTCGGCCGTTTCCGCAATTTTGACTAATTTATCATGCAGTCTTTTCGGAGAAATTGCATAAATAAAAAATTCGGAAAATCTGACAGAAAATTCGACCAAAACATGCCGTTTTTGAAAATGACGTTAGTAGAGTGATTTAGTCTATTTTAAACACTGGCTGGTGGGAAGGGGTGAAGGGGGAGTTGCTGAAGTGAGGTAATCAATCTGTCGTATTGTAAATATTGTATTGTAAATAGGTGTACATTTGACGGTTTTGAGGGTAGATGCTTTATTTTTGACCGACACTTGCGAAGTTGTGGCATATTGAAGTCGACCGTATCTGTATATTTTGGATTTTGAATACATTTCTTCACACCGATTTTATTCAGGTACTTGGGATACACACCTTACTGTTTAAAACGAAAGTTCTGTACACTATGCAAATACATGCGGAAACGTTGAGTGAACACTCCATTTGTTCAGTTTAATCATGTAATCGAATACCGTGGCATATACATATTCCTCCAGTCTATTTTGCATTGGGACAGATATAGATACAATATGGGCCATATAGAATATTAAGAGAATGTTTCATTGAAATAGGTACAGAATGAAAAAATTAGCCGGTTGTTAATAGTTTCTCAGAGTTTTGTCCATTTAAGCTTGGCCAAATCTACAACCATGCCTTGGACCTACACGTTCTATTATCTCAATCCGTGCAACTATAAACAAACCCGACTGGTGTGCCAGGTGAAGGTGGCGATTTGGTTAACACAGACTAACGTCGCAGGAACTACGAAGTAGGTCTTAGGAGGCATTAAGACATATTTTTGCCAATTTCGAGGTGTATATAGGTCACCTAAGTGCAGGGAGTAATCCAGACGGGTTTTGGTACCTGTATACCGGTATCTGCGCCCAAACTCACGCGCCCAAATACTGACAAACCAATTTGAATGTCGGCTAAAATCAGCCTTAAAATCAATCTAATAACTTTATTATTTATTGCAGGAATAAATGATTATTTCCTGTTTACAGTAGGTGAAGAGACTAAATTTTCACACTTCCATTATGCTTCTTGACAAAATCCATGCAGGCCGCCATTTTAGCATGGTTTGAGCCCACTGCGCTTTGATTTTGCGCAGTATGTTTCCTACCGGTTTTGCTGGTTTCCGGTCTCGCGGAAGTTGACCGATACCCCCAAAAATGCCCGTATTAGTAATCAAATGTTCATCGAAAGTAGGCCAGCTTAGAACTTGCAGTTCCAGTCCCCTAACGCACATTCATGCCAAAATCAAGGTTCTAATGTCATCGGTTCTGCTTATTTTGCCAACTGACTGACTCATTACCGGAGAATTTGCAAATGAGAGCCTACTTCGTAGGAATAGCAAGGCGACATTAGACCATATCAGCTGTACCATCAGGGCGTCAACTTGTATCATTCCATGTATTCTCACAATTTAACACGCAGTAGAATGATGTGTCGTTCTTTCTCATAATGGGTAAAATATGATTTACGGGATTATCGATTCCACCTGCCATGAGGTGTCATGTTTTCAAGAACCCTGGCGATAAGTTATCTTATTCCTTATCACTTTTGCTCAGTTAATTTGCAATAAATAAACTCGAAAAAACGAGAACTTGATGCTAAAGGTCACATACCGTACAGACATGTATCCACATGGGATTTCTCGACTCTCGATCTTATTGACCGTATAAGTTCATTAATAGTATCTGTGTTCAAGAAAACTGATCGTAGATATATTAATGTCGGAAGCCATAAAGCATTCTTTAGCTCGACTACATACAAGAGATATCATTCATGGGATGTTTTTTGTTTATAGAGTTGCTTGAATTTCTCATTAAAAATATCTATATGAAATTTGGCAGCACAATATATCAGCAGCATATAGGTATTCCAATGGGTACTAATTGTGCACCCCTGTTGGCCGACCTGTATCTGTTCTCTTATGAATATGACTATATGCAGGCGCTTTCAAAAACCGATCCATTCAAAGTCCGTTCCGTCTCATTCACCAAACGCTATATAGACGATCTTCTCGCTGTGGATAATCGCTATATAAATGACGCAGTGAAGGATATATATCCACCTTCACTGGATTTGAAGGAAACTACAGATAGCCCCTACAGGCACATCTTATTTAGATCTCTATCTCTATAAAAATGAAGCGGGCATTCTCTCTCGTCGACTTTATGACAAAAGAGATGATTACAATTTCGACATCGTAAACTATCCCTTTCTGGACAGTAATATTCCAGTGGGACCTGCATATAGCGTATACATATCTCGCTTAGTAGCATTTGCTAGATCCTGTGTTAAATGTGACGAGTTTAATCAACGTCACAAAACATTGTTGCAGAAACTTATAAAACAGGGCTATTCCACCAAACGCCTCCACTCAAAGTTTCTCAAATTTGGCGATACATATCGCATGCTGATAACAAATACGAACGTAGCGTGCAAGATCTATGGCGCTACGTTTCGTAACTTGTGTCTAATTCCGCTTAACCCGGGGCTAGGGGCCGTATGAACCATGTACTTCAAGATCCTCATGGTACTCATATGAACAGGCACAATCAAAGCGTGACTGAGATACATCATTCTTTAGATGACGACTTTACAACAAATATTATGGATTAAGAATACTGATCAGCGATACGGATTTGATATTTTTGGAACATCATGATGTCTTGCCGGCATCATTGAAAACTGTTGACCGCTTCTCTCTTGCAGGAAACAAGCCTATGTTTATGTATACTAGGATTGTCTTTTTGAATTTGGTGCTAATACTGTTATATGGAATATGGAATAGGTCTTTGGACTATGGACGCGGATATTCTCTAATGGACGACGGCTGGATTATGAATGACGGACTAGACGCTTGTAATTACATATTTTCTGAAAGTTGCTCATCATGGAATCTGAATTTGACGATAATTCGGATTACTACCTCTAAATTATTTGAATTTAGCCCTCAAATTTACTCGCATATAACTTATCCTATTTATCTTATTTCTCATCAGCAATATCTTTTTTGACAAATATTTTAAAAATCAAATAGCGAGCCACGTTTTTTTTCAAATTTCGTCCTGGGAAAAAGATTTTATGATAGTTTAGTGATTAATAATTTAAATAAATCTGAAATGCGACTCATTCAACCAAAGATATGCCGACTTAGTAATGAAGAGGCCCTTGTATTCAGTGGAACATGTGTACGGTGTTGTTTTCAAATTTCATGATCTTACATTTAATAGCCTGTCAGTTAGGTCAACATGAAACACCCTGTAAAAACGTTAACGAAGAAATCGGTAGAGAATTACCTCTGGCCTGTTACATATGGTTTTCTTCACTTTATGACCGATAGGGATCAATGAAGGTATGACGGAGCATAAGGCAATATATATGAAAGACTATGATGTCAAAGGTCATTCAAGAATGTTCTCTATGGGCGGTACAAAGCATTTTTTGAAAAGATTATGTTTCACTATATGTTTCTTACCCTTTGGATCCCACTACTGTATCGAGTATAATGACAGTAATGGCTAACTGAAGGCTATCGGGGATTCGGATAAAGTAACTGATAAAAAAATGTACATGCCTTTACAGAATCATTCTTTGTAATTACAGTTCCTCCCATTCAATCGGCCGGGTTTCTCATTGGAGCCACGGACGAGGGATACTCACACAATGAATGACTGGCACCAGTACAATGGTGTCGAGTTAACCAAAATATTTAGAAGCAGTGTCCAAACGAACCAAACGGCGGTCTGACGTTCATACTCCAAATACACTCCATTCCCAAATACTCTGAGGATTACAAGTGATACTGGATTGTGGTGGTTTTCTTATCTCAGTCGTTAATTTATGGTACCTCTTCATGCCATCTTGAGAAAACTTAAATATATTAACGAAATGTCCGTGATGTTCATCGTATGAAGTAGAGGGGAATGTCCGAGTAACTCTCCATTCCTTAAAAATAATGGAGACGAGGCCCATTGTTTTTAAGGAATGGAGAGTTACGAGTACATTCCGCTACTTAAAATACACCCACTCACAAAGGCCATGGTTTTAACGCCGATACTAGTTTAACTGTCAAAGCAGTATATGTGCTGCAAGGCTTGAAGTTGTCGCGAGGATGAGGTCACGATGATGTGTCATTAAGACGACATGAAGTTAACATTCTGCAAATATTGTCTTGTTTTGAGGGGAATATGCAGTTTTGTTGCCCCGAGGATGTGCATATTGCCACAATAGAGTGACGTCACAGGTGTGGTTTAATACACCAGATAGTAGATGTGTGAGTCATTGGTAAGTGAGTGTACCAGATAGAAGAGGAATGTTCCTGAAATTATTTCGATTGAATAATGAATTAATTGCAGGTGCTCGAACACCATATTCCTCTCGAATATCATGATTAACATCAACTGTTCAGGGCTTGAATAATATATAATAGTTTATTTCCCCAGACCAAGCGTACCTCTCAAATAGTATGTTTGAGGGTAGGCATGACTCTTCAGGAGAATCAAGAGAGAGGGCGTAGCAGCACGAAAAATCCACTGAGTGACATAAATCTATGTTTCAGAGCTACCATTTATTTTCCGATAAGAATTAACAGTGATGAACAAAGTCTCCTACTGACTGCTTGCGATAACGGAAATTGTTTCGGTTATTTTTACTACCAGTCCACACATGTGTGTGTTGAATCAATATTCTCTTCAGTACAAAGTCGAACAATATCCTGTTTCGTTAGCACCCGTCTGCAGCTAATCCCCACAACTGAGTGCATCAACTCGCTCACCGGAAAACACAACTAAAGCACCGTGTATTGTAGAAATTGAAATATTCAAAATTTGCTAGTTTTAGTTGTCTTTGATCAATGTATTCCATCAAATTTGAAATATGTTAAACAGTTTCCAGCTGAAAAGTGGTGGCTATCGTGTTCATTTCATCTTTTTAAATTCTGAATATTTTCTATACAGAAGGATTAACAGTTATATAAATTACATAAGTGAATTCCTTGGGACATATGCTTTCATAAAATATAGACATTATTATTATTATGTTAAATAATTATTGCTATAGAAGACAAATTATCAAGGGGTGTACAAAACTGCCCCAGGGGGGGCTACGTATCCTAAATCTATTATTCAGATGCTATGATATATTTGCTGTCGCTGACCCTAGCAACCATGATGCAAACAATACATCATCACCAACACAACTTACCATGCAAGTATTGTAAAATAAGAACAGTCTTGTGTTTTCATACGTGGAATCGGGTGATTGGTGGGTGTCCGGTGGTCGCGGCTTCTGTTGCTTCAATGCATTTTGCTGAGAACCAACTTGAACTTGATAATGTGATGTTTAGCACTTTAATATCTGTTCTGAACACCTGAAATATTCACCTAATGAGTTTTTCATACATTTATCTATGTGCATAAATGCAATGCTTTTCCACGGTTGTCTTCCAAAATAGCTAACATATGTTATTATTACGCCTATTGTCAAGGATAAATCTGGCGAGATAACACTGTTATATCTAAAGTATTTGAACTACTCATTCTACATCATTGTGGAAAGCATTTGTACAGCTCTGATTTTCAGTTTGCTTTCAAACCGGGCCACTCGACCGATCATTGTATATACGTTTTAAAGGAGGTGATTAATTTTTATCGGTCTAATGGTAGTCCAGTTTTTGTATGTTTCCTAGATGCGAGCAAAGCTTTCGGCAGAGTCAACCATTGGAGGCTTTTAAAGAAATTAATTGATAGAAGTATCCCCATGTGTTTTATTTATATTTTGTATGTATGGTGCAGTCTTCAAGAATTTTCAGTAAAGTGGGGTTCTGTTCTTTCTAGTCTCTTTAGCATCACTAATGGTGTTCGACAGGGGGTATCTTATCTCCTACATTGTTTGCCTTATATCTGCATAATCTGGATGTGTCTTTATCTGAAACTGGTGTCGGCTGTAATATTTCTGGATTGTTTGTTAATCACCTGTTTTATGCCGACGATATGTGCTTCATTTGTCCTTCAGCTAAAGCCTTACAAGCCTTACTTAAATACTGTTCGGATTACGCTGAATCTCACGACATATTGTACAATTATGATAAGACAGTGTGTATGCTATTTTTGCCTAAGAGATACAGAAATTTCAAACCTCCCAGTGTTAAATTGAGTGGTGTTACTCTGGATTATGTTCGTAAATACAAGTATCTTGGTCATATTGTTTCATATGATTTGTCTGACAATGAAGATATCAGTGCACAACGAAGGAAATTATGTGTCCGCGCCAATTTAGTTTTAAGACGGTTTCGTGGATGTACCACTGCCGTAAAGAAAACATTGTTTACTAGCTACTGTAGTAACTTATGTTGTTGTCAGCTCTGGAGTGTGTTTTCTAAGACGGTAATCTCTAAAACGAAAACAATGTACAATAACGCTTTTAGATGGCTGTTACATTATAGATACAGCTGTAATGCTAGTGGTATGTTTGCCATCAACAAAGTTCCATCGTTTGGGGAAGTTTAGAGAAAAGCTGTACACACGTTTCGAAGTAGAGTTATATCGAGTAGTAATCTGCTAGTCAACACGATTTATCATTCTGACGTAATGTTATATTCGGTCCTGTCATCTAAATGGCAGGAGCTACTATTTAATTTACGAAGATAAGACTGTGGTAATATACCAGCTGATATGTACAAGTACGCTAAAGCGATTCGTAGGTATTTGTGCATGCTTACCCTTTTTTGTTTTTTTCCCTCAGCTTTTGAAGTTTATAAATATTTTGTTTTTCTTCACACAACTAAATGTAAATATGGGTCTTAGTGTCTGAAATAAAATCTTATTATATTATTATAATATCACTTGTCTTTATTGCACCGTGTAAACGTCCCGTATACCTGTGTCTCTGTGTGTTGTCCTGAGTGTTTTATAGGGTGTCTGGAGGGAGTCTGGTTCTATGTTGCTTCAAAGATTTCTTATTTGAAGCAGCAGTCACTCGGCTGGGTGGTGCCTAATTGGTTCGTCGCGATATGACTGAAATAATGTTGAAAGCGACGTTAAATCCTATTCACTCACCCACTCATTCATTCGTACGTGGATTTGTTTTCCTGACCGCATCTATTGGTTTTGCCTTTGGGTGTCAGTCACTGGATATACTGTTAAAACTCGTTAGTCAAACCGGATGAGGAAACATTCCAAATTCCATTCCATTGTGAGCAATTGGATCGATTCTTTACTATCTAATATTGCGCTTGTGGGATGAAAACTACATCTGCAGCGAACAATAATTGTGGACGACGACCCAATATTGAATTTCAGATCTGCGCCTATACATTCATAACTAGAGGTGTAGTTTTCATAAAACAAAATGAAAGCCAGTTGTCAGGGGCAAGACACTATTATAAGTCCAAGATGTGAATTTACAATAACGTACACGTAATATAATATACTGGCTCAAATTATGAATGAAAACAGATAACGTATTTAGATACATTTTCTCCATAAAAGATGACTAGATCTTCCAAGATAGGTTGTATAATTCGTTCAAATTTCTGTCCATCATATATAGCTTCGTTGCATCTATGATGACGACTTTGCCTTATGTTACAAACTGCAGCGCCTCGACGTCAGTAGTCCCAGCTATGAAGGTGAGCCACTATGAAGGTGAGAACCAGTTTTTCTTGATACGATTGAGAAAATCGCCCACATCGGTTAGACCATCAAGTCGTCAACCTGTAAGCAACATTTCGTATATATTTTAACGTCACCTGTGACACGCAACCCATTCATGAAAGAACTTGATCGTATATTAATCCGAAGTATACTTTAGTACATTATTATTCCCCGGAATGATCGGTGAATCCAGAAAATTCTCAAACTTCGACACATAAAGATATTTGAGCATTAGATTGAAGATCTCTTTTGAAACTTCATGACTTTGAAAAGTTGTTCTTATTTTGCTGAGCTTTGATTGACAGCTATAATATCATAACTATTGTGGTGTTCCAATATACCGCTGGTATTTTGCCCCTCGCCTTGTGATCTTTCGACCATGGACACTGTATATCTGTATCAGTAATGGCCGCTTAGGGAATCTCGGAACTATCGATTGTATTCATTATATATAAATTTCGTTTTTCTGTAATTTGATATCACATGAACTGGACCACTAGTATTCGTCCAGTTTGAACGTATGTTGAACCCATTCTGTATAGTCCCTACCCTTTCCCTGTATAGCCCATGGATAATCTATCACACAAAAGAATAAAGTTACTATGAGTTACGTATGACATCGGCTTTGTATCTGCCGCGTATTTTAGTTAATATTTAGTTTAGTTACAATTCTGGTTATTATTTTTGGGATTCCAGCAGTCTGATATGGTAAAAAAACCATTCCAATATTAAACAACACGAGTATTCCGTTTGTCACGTATTCAGTCTGGCGTTTGTCAGGGAGAATCGATTACCGTGTGCGAGGCCTGACTGGTAATGTAAGTTTGCATCCATTTCAACATTCGCCTTCAAACATTTGCACTGTGGCAGATCAATGCAAATTGTTATAATATTTTTTATATATATTTTAAATCCGATTTTCGTGATCTAGCATATAATAACTCGCTATACAAGTTATGCATTGGTTAACCTTTCCACCATAAATTACGTGCATCCAAACAGTTGCTGTAGGCAAATTGCTCGTTATGTTAATTACATTTCAGAGTGAAAAAAGAAAATCTGTAAAAGAAAATTATTCTGTTTAACGAGTTATTTGTCTGCACCGACTGATTATTTGCCTTTCCCCTCCGGGTTTCAAGAAGACAAATAAGGTTTGGTCAAACGGGGATATTTAACATTTTCAGGATATATATAATTTATATATCCTTGAAAATCATTAGAATTAGTGAGACAGCATTGTCACTGACGTCGGCAGGCGTACCAAATACCATCTTTCTTTTTTGTGAGAGAAAAACGACTTTGTGATTTTACATGATTCTCTGATATATAGATTGAATCCTGACCGACGTACCTAGCTTTAAATTTGCATCGTCTGTTGTGCAAGCTTTTCAAACTGACAAAACAGTTAGGACGACGCGAACACTTGAGAGACGAAGAGGCGATAATAAGCGTTGCGGGTAATGCCAGTTTCATTATAACGGCACTAACACGTATATTGCTATTTACCAAGATATTTTTTCGGACGATTGAGTTAATCTAAGATCCATTAACATATCAGCTATTGTATTAATATACCACCAGGCAAGGAATAAGTTTACAGTCGCAGAATGGGAGCTTTACTGCATCTGCTATGTGAAATCTTCCTCGTCGCAACCCTGAGTCATGCTGTTTCAATGCAGCCGCAGGAGCTGTTGTCCGTAGTCGTTGAAGAATTCGAAGGAAGAATCAGATCAGATTTTTCGCGTCAGAGAACAAAGGGGACAGCTGGCGAATGTCAAATGCATTGTTTGAGGGATGAAGAATGCATGTCGTTTTTTTATAACCACTATAGCGGCATTTGCCAGATACATGATGTAGTCTTCTTCAACCCAGATGATTGCCAGATGTCGCCAGGAAGCCAATATTATAGGCAAGTCCAAGGTAAGTGTTATCGAATAGAGTGGTACAGTATGTCCAAATATTAAAAAAACCGTGCTTGTATTGATATACTCATTAATATCAATACGCCTCAATGTTTGATCATAAAGAGAGGCGTCAAAGAGGGAACGAGTTTAGTGAGAGGGTTGGTAAAAATATTCAACATGCATAGGCCATACTATCCAAATTCAGTTTCATGTGATTTTCTGACTTCCTGAGCTCCCTTTATAGTCCAGTCAATATTTTCAGATTTTTCATCGAATTGTGTCTTTTTTCATAAAGCATGAAAATTGGCACAGGTGTGCATCAAGGTCTGGGGAGCATTTCTAGATGTAGAGCCACCGCGAACTTTTCCTATGTAGATCACAGCGGTCATTTTTCAGAATGGCCGACAGAATCCCATATTAGCATCTGTAATCCTGCACCGTTTCTTCTGTTTGGGACTTATTTTTGGGGTGAGTTGTCAGAATATTGATGGAAAGTGCCAAATCAAAGTTAGACAAATGAAAATGGTCATATGGAAGAGTCGACCATCTTCGATTTCAAGATGGCCGCCATCTGAAGCCTCTTCCAATCAATATTTCAATAACCACACAAAAAATGAATTTCTGACGGTATTCTGATATTTTAGTGTTTCAGCAGGGCGATTATTTCAAAATAGATCTGGTGTAATAACAACCATCTCGGATTTCCAAAATAGCTGCCATCATTTTCCAAAATGGCCTCCCGATTTTCATCTCGGGCACTTTGGGCACACGTAGCTTTGTATTATTTAGCCAGCCTACTGTGTTACACTTTGATTTTGAAAGCAGCATGGTTCTACTGTGCTACATTATTAGGAGACAGTAATATTTAATTAATAAAAGAATTAAAATAATAATATTGATAATGATAACAAGAAAATTAGGCAACATACTCAACCACATAATGCGATTTTTTTTATAGGATTTTGACTTTTCTCATAAAGCATCAAAGCACACACATAATTAGACATGGCGCTGGGAAACAATGAGACATGAAGTCATTTTTATAGGCCGTAACAACCATTTTTCAAGATGACCGCCCTGAGACACGGATGTTTTTGACCGTTTCTTTATTTGAGTATTATCGCCTTCGTACGCTTTCGTGTAAAGAAAAGCTGTAGAAATAGGTTGAAAGAAATACATTATTGGACACAAAGACTTTTCTGGATATGTACTTCCAAAATATATATTAACATGATGTTGAGGTGAACATGCTTATAGCGTGCCCTAAGTGAATTTACTTCAAAACTCAGTGGACATACTCAGCGAAACGTTGTGGCAAAACATGTATTTATTCGTGGAAATCCAGAAAAAAATTATTCGTTCCATTTATGTTCACTTCTATGGTTATTCCAACTTCACTGAGCATACATTTTTTTGTGGATCGGCATGTTCGCAAGTTTTCAAAGTACTGATGACGTTTTGAATCAAACAAAGGAGTTATATAACCCCAATATGAAAAGCTAAGAAGACACAGAGTATATCCGCTCTTATCTTTCTGAGATTCCAATGAATATCCGGGGATGGCGACAGATTGGATTGAAAAATATTGGAGGCAAAGATAAGCACTACCTCAAGAACATTTCATACAGATATGATGAACAAAGCATGGTTTGCTTCCAATTGCAATATCTCATTCATGGCGCACGGAATCAGCTGGTGCTCTTGTCGATTTGAATACAGCATGATCTTGTCCATCTACTTGTCCATTTATCTTATGCAAGTAAGGGAATGTCATTATAGAGATGCCCCACAAGTGGTTTCAACTTAGTGGTTTTAGTTTTGGCCACACAATCAATTCAGCACTCTGGTAGTATAATATTTTGACCTCCAAGATTTGTTCGCTACGTATACCACGTAAAAAATACCCTCCACAACTTAAAAATTTCTCTCGAGAGACTATTGCTAAAAAAATAACTTTGTATGTTTGGAATATTCCAGGTTATGCCCATGCAATCTCTTATCAGGGTCGACGTCTATGTTTCAAGCGAAATATGTCTAATAGCATATGAAGTATACGTTATTCCCTTTATACATGTAAATGTTTTATTTTACATGTATTTCTATATATCTACATCTAGATGTATGCCGCCGTTTAATAGCAGTGAAGTAAACATGGTGGGTAAAAAATACTGCGCTTATGTGCCGAGTTCAATCATCTCGCAAACCATTAATATAAAAACTGGTTAATTTATTGGTTTCACTCAAGGTTTCTTGTGTTTAGCTATTAATAACGTTCATGCCATAGCAGGCAAGTCGCTGGCATCACGTTTTGTATTGTAAACTAATTCGGAGATTAAGAGGTCGTTTAAGCGTGGTTTTCGTCGAGTTTGAATGACATGAAAATAATCTTGTCAGCATCATTATACCTTTTCCCGCCATATAGTTTGATGAGCTCATCAACGACGATACTTCCAAGTCGAATTACATGTGGCATTCAACCTCCCAGATTTGGGGTACAGTAACGTCGTTGCATTAGTGTGTTAGGTAAACTATACGGAAATATGCTTCGAAGCATTCGATCATTCCATCGGATGCCCCCTGAAGTCTCTGTTAGGTCAGGTGATGTGAGTTCCCAGTATCATGTTTTTTTTTCAGGAAACAGAGTTCACATGAGAAGTGTATTTTGCCTTTTCTGTAATACAGTTCTATTCGACCATGCGTTTTCATTTCCCCGATTCTAAGCTAAGAAGACACAGAGTATATCCGCTCTTATCTTTCTGAGATTCCAATGAATATCCGGGGATGGCGACAGATTGGATTGAAAAATATTGGAGGCAAAGATAAGCACTACCTCAAGAACATTTCATACAGATATGATGAACAAAGCATGGTTTGCTTCCAATTGCAATATCTCATTCATGGCGCACGGAATCAGCTGGTGCTCTTGTCGATTTGAATACAGCATGATCTTGTCCATCTACTTGTCCATTTATCTTATGCAAGTAAGAGAATGTCATTATAGAGATGCCCCACAAGTGGTTTCAACTTAGTGGTTTTAGTTTTGGCCACACAATCAATTCAGCACTCTGGTAGTATAATATTTTGACCTCCAAGATTTGTTCGCTACGTATACCACGTAAAAAATACCCTCCACAACTTAAAAATTTCTCTCGAGAGACTATTGCTAAAAAAATAACTTTGTATGTTTGGAATATTCCAGGTTATGCCCATGCAATCTCTTATCAGGGTCGACGTCTATGTTTCAAGCGAAATATGTCTAATAGCATATGAAGTATACGTTATTCCCTTTATACATGTAAATGTTTTATTTTACATGTATTTCTATATATCTACATCTAGATGTATGCCGCCGTTTAATAGCAGTGAAGTAAACATGGTGGGTAAAAAATACTGCGCTTATGTGCCGAGTTCAATCATCTCGCAAACCATTAATATAAAAACTGGTTAATTTATTGGTTTCACTCAAGGTTTCTTGTGTTTAGCTATTAATAACGTTCATGCCATAGCAGGCAAGTCGCTGGCATCACGTTTTGTATTGTAAACTAATTCGGAGCTTAAGAGGTCGTTTAAGCGTGGTTTTCGTCGAGTTTGAATGACATGAAAATAATCTTGTCAGCATCATTATACCTTTTCCCGCCATATAGTTTGATGAGCTCATCAACGACGATACTTCCAAGTCGAATTACATGTGGCATTCAACCTCCCAGATTTGGGGTACAGTAACGTCGTTGCATTAGTGTGTTAGGTAAACTATACGGAAATATGCTTCGAAGCATTCGATCATTCCATCGGATGCCCCCTGAAGTCTCTGTTAGGTCAGGTGATGTGAGTTCCCAGTATCATGTTTTTTTTTCAGGAAACAGAGTTCACATGAGAAGTGTATTTTGCCTTTTCTGTAATACAGTTCTATTCGACCATGCGTTTTCATTTCCCCGATTCTAAGATATATTCACATGATGTGGTCAGAACCGTATCTTCAAAACTCATAGATGCATGCTGTTTGTAATATTGTATGAAGAGGGGAGAGTGTATATTATGTATTCACAATATTATCTTTTATCATATATAGTAATAGCATTGAAGGCATAGAAGTAGGTTGTGTAGGCTATTAAGATGAGAGATAATTCTATAATGGAGCCATCTTATCTTGCGAGTGGTCATTGAAATAGATATATAGATATGAACTAAAATAAGGCTGAGATGGCGGTCATCTTGGAAATGCAAGGCGGATAGTTTTACACCATACCTATTGTGGAATATTCGTCGTGCTATACCCTTAAAATAACAGTGTGTCAGCAGGAATAATGTTTATTTTGCGCGGCATTGTTGACTGGAATCAGCTTCGGATGGCGACCCTCTTGAAATCCAAGATGGCAATCGTTGTCATATGACTTCTCTAACATTGATGTGGGATTTTCTATCCCATGAGATTCCAGGTGATGATATGGGATTATGACGGCCATTTTGGAAAATGACCGTCGTAAAATAAGTAGGAAAAGTTCAAGATGGCTCCATATCCAGAAATGCTCCCCAGGCCACGACGTAACTCTATGCCAAATTTCATGCTTTTATGAAAAAGCACAATTTTTTTCACATACTGACTGGACTATTAACGTTATCTCCAAAACGCAACTGTGGTTGGTTCAAGCGTTGTGAAGTGTTCACAAGCAATGCAATACAAACTGTGTAGAATTAGGACTTAACAGAGGCTATGGCTTCATGTGAAATTATAGAAATTAACTTGTTTTATTATACATTAATGCATTTAGTACCATGTAGGCATTTGGGGTTTATTGTTCAATTGTCCATAAACATGTTTATTATATTGCCTCGACTATATTCACATATTATTTACCACCAGGTACATTGACAATTGTTTCTTTTATAAGGCAATCCATGTTATTTCATCTACCTGTGGATTCTCTGGCCTACACACTTGCTGGATTAATCAGTGCTCTCTTTAATCCTGAATCAGTGCTACTTTATTGTTACACTACTGCTGTTTAATCTACCATTATCAATTGTGCTAACATGATATTGTCTATTGGCAGATTTATCATAAATAACCTTATACAGTCTTGTTTTACCCGATTAAAAACATCTTCTAAAGTAGCTTTTTAACAAAGAGAATTTGTTACAATCTTGAAATCTATACAGACGATCAGAATATGTCTTACTGTCAGATCTTCTTGGCATGAAATACACCTTGGGGCTGGTTCCTAGGAAACTATCCACATCCCCTTAGCAGCTTGATCAAGAAAGGGAAAAGTGGGAAACAGTTTCCGTCGTGTGTCGCCAGGGGCAACATTTTGCTTTCTTCGTACGATATATTTTACAGAAAGTAAATCTTCAATTACGTGATCGATTTGACGTAGCAAATGCATTCGACACAGCAAATCAGGAAGTCGTAATTTTACCAATATACAATTCCAATTATCCAGTCGAGGTACTTTTCACATTATAGAAAAAAATATCAGCATATGATATTTCTCCGACACAACTGTTAACAACATCTATTTTGAATGGCTATTGATGATCAGCTGTCCATTTAGAGATTAAGATTCCGGGCTGTTTGGACAAGAATTAAATAAAACAGAGACAGGCGCGGTGAAGTCGAGGGGAGGGAGGCGGCGGGAGTAGAAGCACGGAGACTGAAGCCCCCGTCTCTCCTATCTCCCAAAAAATCCGACCGCTTTATATCTAATGTTGTAATCTAGATGACAGACAGCAGGAAAGAGAAAATAAAAAGATGAAACTATAAAATAAGTTTTAAATATGTATCGTGTCATTGGGAAACCCCCTCTCAGGCTCTCCTAAGACAATACTGCCAGAATATCAGTCAAATGCCTTTTTATTAGATTACGCTATTCTTTGTTCTCATCGCAATCCTGTTATTACTTTGAGTTTCGCATCTACTTTACATATCTTAAAACAAACAATAAGCAAACCCGGTTATAAAATTGACATTTCGAGCAAATTGATCATTACGCATTCAACAGTTCTCCATATTATTCTAAATTATTTCATTCATCGCCAGCAACGATTTGGGGCATCATTCTTTGCCTGATTTGATGCAAATCTATGAGTGCTAATGTACAGAGTCAAACGTATTTAGCGTCTTAAAGAAAATACTTTCATTCTACCATTAAGTGGTAAACTCTGAACAAATAGTCGGGGTAATATTTCACTGTTTGGTTAGAATCCTCGTACCGTATGCATCAGCAAATGGCTTAATAACTAAAGAAAACCTGTTTAAATTAGACAATCTCGTTTTAAATTCCGAACAAAATTCATGAGATGAAAGGCGTGAGGCACGTGAGATGCACATCTCATCACCCTAAAATGAAAGGGTTGAACAAGGACCGTCATCCACGGGATAACTCCGATTGGCTTAGGCACTATTCCATCATATATGATTTCTAGGAATCCATATGCTGCAGGCCGATTATTTTTGCAGATCATAATCTTATATTTTCAGATTTCTGTCCACATTGGCTTGGCTACATCTACAACCGTGCTCTTCACTTTTGCTATAAGTTTCACTATCATAACCCGAGTAGACCTGACGATGCAATCGCTGTATGTCAAGGAGAAGGTGGGAATCTTGTTGTCACTGATACGGAGGAGAAATATAACCACATCGGTTGGACCATTAGCGCATCAACTTTTGAGCGTAAATACACTATACATTATTTTGCTGTATTTTTCAATAAATTACTGTTCATCAACGTAGTGAGCGACTATTGACTTGCAAGAAAAAGTTACACACTATACTGATGTAAACTTACAGCGAAATTGTACAAGCATTTTAAATTGTACAATATTTACGGTAAATCTGGCAGTACTTACTGCAAACCGTAAAATCCTTACTACAAAACCTGCAATAAATTACGGCGCAGCGAAGTTTTCAATATGTTATCACTATTAGTGTTAACATCACGTATTCTTTTACAGCGATGCCCACGACTACATTTTGTAAGGTGACTGTTATGCTTATTTGGAGGAAAGCTTATACGTGTTCCATAAAATGTGTTGTAATTTTTTCCTGTATATGGCAAGATTCTGCTGGTGGACGTTTCGTCCCCGAGGCCCGCCCCCTGTACAGACCTTTTGGTCTTTGATATATGTTGGCATTTGTGGGAAGTTGATGCTGGCTCGACATCGGGCCTTACAGACTAGTCTTTTGTGTTAATGCCGTCATTTACATCTGACGACGATACAGCTCACCAGTCTCCAATGTACGAGTTGTCACAGCGAAGCAGCTCACCAATTACCAGTGTACGAGTTGTCAGAGCATTTCCATCATAGCTCTAGATTTGTATTTAATACCGCTTATGCCGGTGCTAGGGGCCGTGTGGTCATATCATCCAAGTTGCGACATGAACGGGTACAATAAAAGCGTACCTGAGATACTACACATATCACGAATTGTTAGACTCTTGGTATGTGCTTTACGATAGGTTAACCAGAAGACTATTCTGTGAAGTCATGTGACGCAGTCAGTATGTCGGCACCTCTTCCCACTTCAATTATATGGGTTGTAATTTTTTTCTGTATATGGCGAGATTCTGCTGGTGGACGTTTCGTCCCCGAGGCCCGCCCCCTGGACAGACCTTTTGGTCTTTGATATATGTTGGCATTTGTGGGAAGTTGATTCTGGGTCGAAATCGGCCTCACAGACTAGTCTTTTGTGTTAAATGCCGTCATTTACATCTGACGACGATACAGCTCACCAATCTCCAATGTACGAGTTGTCACAGCGAAGCAGCTCACCAATTATCAGTGTACGAGTTGTCAGAGGATTTCCATCATAGCTCTCTAGATTTGTATCTAATACCACTTATGCCGGTGCTAGGGGCCGTGTGGTCATATCATCCAAGTTACCACATGAACGGGTACAATAAAAGCGTACCTGAGGTACAAAACATATCACGAATCGTTAGACTCTTGGTATGTGCTTTACGATAGGTTAACCAGAAGACTATTCTGTGAAGTCATGTGACGCAGTCAGTATGTCGGCACTTCTTCCCACTTCCCTTATATGTGTTGTATATCCCACAATGGACTATCAAGTGTAAGATTTTAAAACTTAACACTTTTATCTGTAAGCATTTTGAAACGAATTCCATTATCTCTATCTGTGTATAAACTCACGGTATAATTCTAATTACAGCTGGTTTACTTGCTTGCATAAGTCTCCGTTTATCAATGTGGTGAGAAACGTTTATCTACAACACATCAATTAAATCGCATTCGGAATAAGAAATAGCAAAAATTCAGATTATAGTCACACTCATTTTACAAACCGCTTTGGAATAACATTCCATCTCCATGCGAGACCAAACTTGGATCAAGCTCTGTCCTCTCGGTTTCAGCGAGGGAATCAGTAACGTGAGTTTGTCTAAGGGAGTTGTTTTAGGCATGATATAGGGCTCTTAGAAGGGACGGAAACATAAGCTATTACAACGCGTTGGTCACAAGCGTTACAACTGCTACACTCTGTCACTGCTGTGCCAAACCAAGTCGAATCTGTGCACGGTGATTAGTTCGAGGGAAACTTGGTACACTGTAATAATGTATACCGCCTTTATCATTGATAGTTCCACCCGCCCACTGGCCTGGCTTTCTGATTGGTGCTACCGAAGGAGTTACAACCAACAAGCGGAATTGGGAATGGTATGACGGTCAACAAGTTAACGAAAGTCTTTGGAAATGGTGCACGGGTGAGCCGAACGGCCCTGTCTGGGAGCACAACATAGCGATGGACAGATATGATGACCACTCTCCAGCTTGTGTGTTAGACGGGTCTACAGACGCGAAATATTTTGTTTGTGAGCGTCAGATATAATATGCCACGAAAAGCGATGAATGAACAAATGGAAACTAGCAGAAGACACCTTCCCTTGGCTATCCGATCGCAGACGTCCTGGAATACACTTTTACCCCACTTGGAAAAACAGAGGCCAAATGTTCGAGAGACTATCGAAAATGTATGTGCATAATAGTGACATCACTTGGTATAATCACGTGTCCTGAACAAATCTTCTGCGATCACAGTCACTGTAATAATTCACTGTCGTCGGTAACGAGATATACATTACGCTTAGCATACAACAATGCTAACTGTTAGCAATAAATATTAAACCGTCATGCTAACTCCTCGTCCAGCAGATGATATGCGCTATTGGTATACTTATATGGGTGGTGGTAATCCTGCTGAAGGAGGCTTAACTTATAGGTGACGGTCGTTGTTATCTTTTATGTGTGTGTGCGATTACTGACTGATTTGATGATCAGTGCGCATTATAGACCCCGTCAACATATGCAGATAATCTTCATAACTGTTGTAGATAGTTGAGTACTCCATAGCTTTCTGAGACTGGCTAGTGAGAACTTGTTAACGATAAAAGAATTGAAAATTTAATACCTCGCTATTGAAAGCGAGGTAGGCAAATTCTACCCAAGAAGACACAATAACGCGTAATTTTGTGCTCGTAAACAGATCTTAAATCAATGGAGTGTTTGATATAACGCATATTTCTGATTCTATATCGTCTGATGTGGAGTACAAGTACATATCGTCCGATGTGGAGTACAATTATATATCGTCACATGTAGAGTACAATTATATATCATCCAATGTGGAGAACAATTATATATCGTCCAATGTGGAGTACAATTATATATCGTCCAGTGTAGAGTACAATTATATATCATCCAATGTGGAGAACAATTATATATCGTCCAATGTGGAGTACAATTATATATCGTCCAATGTGGAGTACAATTATATATCGTCCAGTGTAGAGTACAATTTGTATTATTGTGTATATATTTAGAATAAATATACTGTTGTAGGTGGATGGCTGAATCAATCTCCATAGAACAGATGGGGATAGTTGCGTACGGCTCGCCGCGTTCTTTTTGATCCCGCATCCCTGCTATGCTAATTTTTCCAACCATGTATTCTCTTCATGTTCTGTATGGGGGCCAATCGACAGCTCACATGCGGTGAGATAATACCTACCTAATGAATAAATGACCCGCACTATCCTTTCAGTTAATGGCCCTAAATGGGATGCTGCAAATTCTGGAAGTACATTTGAGGAAACAATGTTATGTCTGCGTTTTACGTCGGACGATCGGCGAGAAAAAGCCTAATGTGCAATTGTCAATATTTGATAACTGCGCTTTTATCTGCGCAATTTCATGTTTAATAATATGTTTGGAAATCCAAAGAAACAGTGGTTTCAAAAATATATAGCTACGCAGTGATGAGATCTCTATGTCGAAAGGCCACGTAATGTTACGGGAATACGCTCAAGGATCCATGTCGCGGCCTTTTCAAAGAAATTCTGGTATACTATTCATTGTCTGAAACCACAAGATGCCCACTCATCCGTCCAAACAATTTTCATCTAATTACAGTTCCCAGCACTTTGGACGAGAATCCAAAGCTGACTAGGCCCATGGATGCTAATTCTTACCTAATAGCGCGGCATATTATATACCGAACCAATGAGCGTCTCCTGGCATGAATAATCTAGGATGTAATGAAAAACAACGGAATATTCAGGAGCACAAAGGATGATTATGCGACAACGGATGGTATTTCAAATCAAATCGTCATACACCAAAACTAGTATTAGTTAAATTTTCGCACCAAATATTTAATATTTATTTCTTGTCTGGGATATACATGGCCGGTAAACCTCACATGTTTGGTTTCCACCGACCCCTCTTTGTGACCTGAACTGTCAAATGGACTATGGGAACAGTTTCGCATTATGTGTAATGCCCTGGGTTTTTGGACAGCGTTCTTTAGCTTGTCATTGCAGCTGACCCCATAGCTTGGATACAGGCTAAGCCTATCTCAACTAACTTTTCTTCGGTATTGTTGTTTTTAGAGCTGTACACATTACATGTGTGCATGTTTGTGCGTGGATTGTGGTAATCTTGTTTGTACATGGCATTGTTTTTACTAATCATTGATATATGTATATTTCTGTGTTTCTATGTGTATCCATGTGTGGAAATAAAGTTACCCATTATAATAACAGATCTGATTTCATTCCATCCAACAGTAGCTCATATATAACTTCGATAGAGCATATGATGACCTTCACATTATTGATACTTATCAAATAACATGTGGACAATACACTGCTGTTTTGGATGAACAACACGCCAATTGTCGGACACACTCAATACACATATATTACAAGCGTTTCGCCCGTCATCCATTAGTTAGCCGTCGCCCTTTACAGAATGCCCGCGTTCATTATCCAAAGACCTACTCCATATTCCTTGAAACAGCGTTAGCACCAAATTAAAAAAAATCATAGTATACATAAATCTAGGTTAGTTTCCTGCAAGGGAGAAGCGGTTAACCGTTTCCAGTGCTGTCTGCAAGACGTCATGATGTTCGGAAAATATCAAACTCTCAATCAACAT
>JAVTVY010014617.1:0-69335 GCA_036873755.1 Hanleya hanleyi | reverse complement strand
ACGTGCTCCGAGGCGGCCGCCGCCGATGTCCGCTTTTTCGTGGAATTCATGTATAGATGTCCGATATCTGGGATGAGGTCCTGTATTCAATGACCGGCTGCTTTTGCTTTTCCCTCAGTAAACACATTTGATGAGCATAATTACTGACGATAGCGCTTACCGATGAAAGGGCAGATGCATTTTTTTTTTTAATTATTCTACTAATTTGCCTTCGAGTTTTCGGAATCAGTGTCGTGGGTTATAGAGTCGAGGAACACGGGTATGTCGATGGAGCCAATATTCTGTGGGTTGGAGACCAATCTCCTTGGACTTAACCTAGTCGCGGCTCCGTATAGGCTGATGCAATTCAGACTGTAATTACGAAAAGGAATTTATAATTACAAGCGTCTGGTCCGTCATTCATAATTCAACCTTTGTCCATTAAAGAATATCCGCGTCCATAATCCAAAAACCTATTTCATATTCCATATAACGGTATTAGCACCAAATTCGAAAAAGGCAATTCAAAGTATAAACCACAGGCCCTTTTGGGGTGGGGGGGGGGATATGGGCGATGGTGTTAGGGTGAAGTGTCGAAATATGGGGTCTCTATACTTAACCCCATGCTTTATATTGAAACACACTCAATGTCTGAAACGCACTGGGTGAAACGGTTTACTGCCAAACAAAATACATAAGCTTATTCTACAAGTGTCACTCTAAATATTCCCATCGTCAAGTTAGTAAATTTGTGCAATCTTATACCTTTGCCTGGCGATTCAAAATCCAACGTAACTGTCCGTTCATTCCGGCACACAGAGATTATGGGCCACTTATTTCTCAGTTCTGATTGGTCAGTCGCGACACGCCTTCAACAAGAGAGGTCACACACTGATCAGCTGACCAATCAGAATTGAGAAATAAGCAAGCCATCATCTCTGTGTGCTTGAATGAACGGACAGTTACATCGGATTTTCAATCGCCCGGCAAAGGTATAAAATTGCACAAATTTACTAATTTAACGACGGGAATATATAGTTGTAGAATAAGCTGATGTATGTTTTTTGGAGGTAAACCGTTTATTTCTCGTTTCACCCAAAATGCATTTCAAACCTTGTGTGTATTTTTATATAAAGCATGGGGGAGGTACTGTTATATTTGATACTTCACTTCTGCCTCTCCCTCCCCAACCTCTTGTTTTGAAGGCCTGTGACATACACATAGTTTCCTGCAACAGAGAAGTGGCCAACAGTTTTCAATGATGGCGGCAAGACATCATGATGTTCCAAAAATATCAAATCCGTATGCTGGTCAGTATTCTTGTAACACCTTGGCGGTGTGGACTTGCTGTCTTCCTCTGTCACCTTGGTAGTGTGGACTTGCTGTCTTCCTCTGTCACCTTGGCGGTGTGAACTTGCTGTCTTCCTCAGTCATCTGTCGCTGCATGACCACCCACAATGACATTACTTACCTTAATTCGTAGGCAGTAGTTATAGACAGATGAATACATGCAGTTATAGTCAAAAAAAAATTAGAAAAAATGTAAACGACTGAAAAACTCAAGAAAGACAGAACTTTCGCTGTGCCATGCAGTAACATAATTTCGGAAATACTGAAATTGTAAACTAGAGATAATTGTTTTAACTCTCATACCAAGAAAGCTAACATTTCAAAGACTAACAAAAGATTTAAACAATAACAAAACGATTTAAACAACAAACAGAACAAAAGCAACACGAAGAACAAATCACTCGCGAGTATCTGAAATATAACAAAAACAGGAACTTAGTTCAGCAGTATTGCTAAATATTCACATAGTACTAAAAAATATCTATCGGGAAAGGTCTGATGAACGTGAAGAGTGCCGGATAACGAAAGCACAGATAAATAGTTGTCCGAAAAAAAATAATAATAGTAAATAAAATAGTCAAAAATTTTGAATAACATTTTCTTCCGATATATCAACCAAAAGAATATTGACAGTTTTACAGTCGTCTTCATGACGGATCATATTGTGGAATACAAATAATATACAGATCTTCATTGGAAGAAATCCCTGCATAATACCTTTCTTTTTTCCTCCAGAAAACCAGAATGTGAAATTGAAGACCGGGAAGTTCCCTGCAATTGTTGTTGCTTCCGTGAGCACGCGGACCTTGGTGAAAGCATTTATTCATTTAGTCGCGAAAGATTTCTTTCCAAATAAAAAGCATATAAAATTATGTTTTCTCAAATCTAATATAAAGCTGATTGTAATGGGAAGAAACAAACATGTTTTCTCAAATCTAATATAAAGCTGATTGTAATGGGAAGAAACAAACATATGTCTCTAAGTCTGGGGATAATGCAGATCGATCCTCGTTATTTTCGTGAAGTCTGAATTATTCAGCGTCATGAAAAGTGATAACATTATGCAAGCAGATAAAATACGGACAGGGCAGATACATTTTATATATAAGTATCGTACAGTTATCGTTCATATAGAGAATCCAGATTCTAAACAATTTGACTAGACTGCGTAATATTAGTGAAACTGCTCTATGAGATATGAAGCCATTTCTATGACAATGAATTTAATTGCGCCTTGACAAAAACCAACGTACACGTATTCGAATGTACATTGTCAATCACATCTTATGCTGTAAAGAAATCTATACATACTTTTAAGACTTCGTCTGAGAGCTCATGCAAAAATAAATGTAGAACTTAGTCTTAAAAGTGCTACCTCTTCGAGTGTCTTCTGAATCTCCTTCGATACGATTGCTGTACTGTCAGCGAATTCTGACGGCTATCCATGTCATTCTAATTTGAACGTTCGAAAAAAATCTTTTCTGACGCACCGTTTTCTGACGGGGTGGTGTTCATTCTCTGACGTTCGTTTGTTGGGAGAAAAAGACTGGGTATAGGCGGGCATTTTCTGACGCGCTTTCCCAGTTTGAACGTCAAAACTTTTGACACCCTCCCAAAATAAATTAATAAAATGGCTTGACGAGTCTTCAGAAAGATACGTGCAGACTGTCTCGCAAATAATGGATACCGGTCACATGCTCTCAATGTGTGAAGGGAATCTGCATGGAGAATCGGGCCTAAAAATAGAACAGTCGACCTAATTTGCGTTTGAAGTTGCCGCTGTCTGTCGGGGCTCAACTGGGGAAAAGACTCGACTGGGGGAATTTTATGTGCACAAAATGAGGCTTATCGAGGGTATTCATTAAGACGCGTCAGATGTGTTCAAATATATTCATCGATATTAAAAGAACATCTATCATGTAGGGTAACACTACACTAAGTTATAATTGTCAATAAAAATTGCACAAACCAATCCGTTTCAATTTTATATAGCTTTTAGTGGACCGTGTACATTGACTACAGGGAATTAGAAGTTTTTATTCCGACAGTCCGTTTAAAGATACATGCTAAACCGAATACTTGATCATTCTTGCTCAAGATTGAAAAAATTATTTGAAGGCATTAAATAGCATATTCTTTTATATTTATTCCCGGGCTAATAATCTTGTTAAACTGGATGGTCGCAGTGTTCGTTGGCTGAAAATGAGCAAATGAACACGGGTTTAGTACCTGAATCAGTACAATGAAAAATTCTTATAACCAACAACAATACTTTATTTTAAACTATTAACTGGCATTCTAACATAGCATTTTCGGTGTCGGGTTTTCCATTTATTACAATACGATTAGGACATTTGCAGTATAGCTTGCCGACCTCAGTGGTGCGAATGATATAGCTATTAATGTTATTTATTTTTATTTTTTCGTATTACCGTATATATGGTTCCGCCCCATTTCGTAAGGTATCTTTCGTAAACGGGAAATAATGTTCATAATATTTATGTTCGTTCATGATAACAGAATAGACCGTAACAATATCACGTTATATTTCATATATACATCATGACCGATGGAGATTATGTACTATAAAACAACACACGCAAGACCACACACGGAAAACTTCATTGATTTTTACGACAATATACACGGACGGGACCGGTCGTAGATCGTCTACCTTTCACTATGAAATTTCAACTTCGTAAGGCACAACCCTTTACCACAATAAAGAGGGCGCGTCCGGACGGGACCGGACGGGACAGGTCGCGACCGGACGGGACCGGTCGCGACTCGTCCACCTTCAACTTTGAAGCCTCAGCTTATCGGCCCCGCAACCGGTTGCGCATAGGCCGTGGATCGGCCGTGCATCGGCCGTGAACCGGCTCCGAACCCGCTGCCGACCGGTCGGGGATCCATGAAGGTTAGTTTCTGTGCGTAGTGTACATGTAGTTGTGCCAGACTTTCAAAGGCCCTTTGTTAACATCAGGGCATGTTCAAACTTAAAAACATTACCCTCAGGCATTATTGTGGATCGTAATTTCAACTCGACAACATCAGGGGCAAAAGTAGTTTCCACAGGAGCAAACACCATCTCCAGAGTGTATATGCAAATTGTAAACACAAATGAAATGTCAAAGTATTAAAGTTACATGTATTCGGATTTCTTCGAAAAATATGGTTTATTAATTCGGTCCAGGTGCCAGATTTTCTATGAATATAGGGCCTACTGACATCCATCAACTACATCGTCTATCAGCTCACCTAATCAGCACTAAATACCTGTAGACATACATGACAGAATGAATTAGCCCATAGGGGACAGGTAAACAATATCGTGAAACTGTTTTGCTACATGATCTGTATGGTAAATCCGCCAATAATTCATACACAGGAAGTGAAATATCCCACATTAAAATCAGGGGTGATCAAATTGATTAGAACAAAAAGTTGACAAAATAGTCCAAAATCATGCAGATATTCCAGGACTGATCACATTTATTAGAACAACTGATTGAATTCTGTCCATGAAACTGGAGGTGATTGAACTTTATTAGGGTGATTGAACTTTATTAGAGTGATTGAACTTTATTAGGATGATTGAATTATTAGAGGATTTACTCTACTTGATGAAATATGGTACATTGTAAATGGTCAAGTAACTCTTCTCTGGTATCCATATCATACCTGCATGGTACAAAAACATACTTTGTTTATCTATTTCTTCTCTTTTTTCGAACAGCAATTTTAGACTTCAAAGCAGAATAAAACCATCTTTATGTGAACGGAGGCTACATACTGTGGCTTGGATATGTTATTTCTCCCGAGAACTGAAAATATAGCCGATGAAATTTGTAGAAATGTTAGCAGAATTTCTCTCCGCAGCTGCCTGAAGTAAAGTATTGCTGTCTGAATAATGAGCAGAAATATGTACTATTACATTTATCAAGGTGAAAGTCCAAGAACCTATGTTCTCACAACCTGGAATTTGTGTCAATAACTGTCCTACAGATGTAACAATACATAGACCAAGCTGCTGCCACCAGCACATAATGGTCACATGATTGAGGTCTACTATACCTGTGATTGGGCTGTAAATAGGTTACCGTCTTCAACATGAACAGACCCGTTATACGGACACCTATAAAGACTGTCAGTCACAGCAATTCTAAATAAACTTGTACAGAGAGTGGCATGCTTCACAATTGACACTTCACAGCAAGTCACAACAAAATCAGTAGTGTTGCAAGGGAAAAGCAGGCCTGGGGTACAGTTATGTCGAAACAACGGAAACAAAATTGTCATAATTCAGGATAATGAACCAAATGAATTGGTCATCACTAAATTTTATAGTTTCCAGTGGGTTGCCATGGAACCGAAAAAGGGGTTTTGATGAAATTCAAAAATCCCTTGGCCTGGAAAAGGCCAGGCCACACATGCAAGCCAAATCTGGTGCACACCTACATGTGTATAGCTGATTCTTTCAGAAGTAAATGAGTTGCACAATAACTCCCTTAACTTCACCCACAAAAAGTGTTTGCCATGTATACACCTTGAACACAACATCATTGTAAGAGTAAAAAAAATCCAAGAAATGAGACAACATTTGTTCAATGGCACTGCTACATGTACCTCGATATCGGTACTATATTTCAACGTGCGATCAAAAAGCTTGGTGTTTTTGTCGCACACCTTGCTTTATCATCATCCTCGATTACTTACTGAATCTCTAGAAGCAAACACATCTCTCAAGTACTCCCAACTAAGGACACTCTTGAAAGACAGTCAAACTTTGACGAGTGAGTATGATTTAACGTCGCTTTCAACATTATTTCAGTCATATTGCAACAAACCAACCAGGCACCACCGAGTCAAGTTGTGTTCCTGTTGTTGCAAATCTTTGAAGCAACATGGAACCATCCACCTGCCATCCACCGTATAAAACACTGAGGACAGCACATGATGCTTGCATTGGTGAATTAAAGACAAGTGAAATATAGTGCTAGACACCACATTATCAAGTACCTGTTGCTTCTCCGCAAAATGCATTGAAGCAACAGGAACCTGTGCCCACTGGGCACCCACCAACCACCCGTCACTCAAACTTTGTCGCACACCTAGCCAATACCAACTTGCACAATACCAATTATCAAATCAGACTCTCTGATTGCCACTTCCTGTATGTTGATTGTGGCCCAGTTAACCAATCAGCTGACAGAAGTAACACTTTCGGTTGATCTCCTGTATCTATTGTGCAAGCCTCCCATTGCTTGTTATCTGGTCATATTTTAACTTGCAAGCCTAGAACTTGTATTGGTATTAACTGGCCTAGTTGTTCACAAGTGTATACATACATTTATTAATGTTTGTCGATCATAACGAGAATGTTGCACCAATTTCCACACATGCGTTTCAATGAATTGTTTAATTATCCTATCAGATATAATTCGTCCACACATAAAATTGCTCGAGTCACTTAATTAGTTAATCATGCTGCAATTAACTCTCATGTACTGAATACACATACAGACAATGTATTAAGCCTTAATATGAGCAGCAAAATGGTGGAAGTTACAGGTGACTTTGTGAATGACTGTACGCCCGACAGAATATCTTTGATAATTCAGAGGGGGAGAGGGGGGTTGGTTTAATGTCACACTCAAGGTTGTTTCACTCATATGGTGACAGTCAGTTTGGTTGGTGAAGGAAGCCGCAGTACCCAGAGTGATACTACATGCACAGCAACGACTGACTGTAAAAATACCTTTTTCAAATACAGCTTTGTTTTACTGCAAAATCAATTCTGATCATCCTCCACTGGGTACAAAATCAAACAGATCTAATTCGTGAGGAAATTGTCATGAAATTAACCACAAATCCAAGGGAATTTATCTTTCCTGCTTTTCTTCTTTTCTTTGTTGGCCAATTATAATGTTATTGTGACCTTGAAGGACATGAATGGGCTATGTCCATATCTGTGATTGATAGCTTTTACAATTGATCGAACATCAACCTACATGTACATATATGCTGAAAATATATATAATGGGATGATAATTTGTCATCTAGAAAATGATCATATTTAGTATTTTCGTTATTTTTGGGATTACACTTAGTATGGCCTATTGCTGAAAATTGGTGGAGTCGGATGCAGGATTCGAACCAGTGACCACCAGAGTAAGGTACCTAACTGTCAGCACTATATGCTAGTGATCTAAACCACAATCATACAGATGGCAGCTTTGAAAGACCGCTGTACAAAATACAATCTGTGTTTGCTGTATAACCCGACCTATGTGTACCCATACTTCTGTAACAAATGTTGAGTCGGCAATTTATTTCATTTTCATGTTTTCCAGAAGAATTTTGTGAAATACTTTACCGCATTCCAAAAAGTCAAATGAAAAAAACAATAATTTCCAACTTTGTCAAAAAAAATAACGGCAAATATTTTTTTATGGAAAGTGGCTCAGTGTATTCTGCACACATGCGTGTACATGTAGAGCGGACATCAAAGTGATTCAGCTGGTGTAGGTCAATGCTCTGATGTATTTTTTAGCAGTTTACCTGTACCATATATCTAGAGAACAATATTATATACATGTATGCCATGACTAACACATTGTACAGTCAACAGCCCATATATATACATGTACCTTACACTAACATCTGACCCATTTACCTGGATTCAAATCAATCCGACTGCGCATCACATTAACGGGTTAAGTTGAAGGCATACACCCCACAACCGGTATATTCAAAGTGTGTCAGGTGTCTCTTTTACATAGCTTATTATGAATAATACATGTATCCAGACAAAGTCTATCACAACACAGTTAGTGGAGATAACAGCATTATGATTAACCTGTGTGTCGATGATGTAATTTATTAGAGACACCTGTAAGAATATTTTGTTATATTGAAAGTTAAACCGATGTAAATATATTAACAATGGATCAAAGTTTAGTTGTTCGACATAAACTAGAGCTTTATCAGTTCTATTGTTGTAGTTCATGTTGTGTTACATTGTACCTATTAAGTTTACTTAAGGATTGACTTTCGCATTTTGCAGGTTCATCGGGATATAAACTGTCAAATGATGTGGTTCAAACTGTGTAAACTTGCGAGCTTGCGAGCACAGTTTACACGTAGTTTGAACCACATCATTTGACAGTTTATACCCCGATGAACCTGCAAAATGCGAACGTCAATCCCTATAATTCTTCACTCTCATTTATCAGTTGATCTATGCATATTTTTTTATTAGAAGGAAGACTTTTACAGATATCTTTTAGAGATGAATTTTACCCACTCACCCGTAAAACAGCTGACATACAAGAGCCCTCTTCACTGACTTCTAAATATATATCCCTGCGCTTGTTCAGTATAACGAAGCCGAATACAGATTTTTTTTTAATGAAAAGATTTAATCCTCATGAATATATCAATTGATGAATAGATCATTATTCATTTTATTCACAGTTATTCAAACATGAAAATTAAAAATGAATTGAACTAAAACTATTTTCTACCGCGGACTGCGGCAAGAGAGTCAACTATAAACTTGTTCAACAGTGAGCGCGGGCGCACGTGACATTGCTATTTTTGTACAAGCCGATGCAAAAAACGAAGAAGGATATATACACTGCAACAGTTGGAATAAATTCATAATTTAGGGACAAAAGAATTTACCGAATTAGCCATCACCTGGACGAAGATGAATCTGAATGAAAATACTTTGGATAATTGGAGACGACTGGATATAATAATCAACGAATGAATCGGGTGAGGCTGTCACACGTCAGCGCGAATGTTTGTACCGTACCACTTTCTTTTCACTGGGACAATGTACCTGCACTCCGTTACTCATGTCCATTTCATATTCCCACTCACCAAGCGTTCGGCTGTAAATAAATTGTGTAACTGTGCATTCTTTATCTGCGAGGTGTTTAATAAATTACGACGTTAGTGTAATGAATTGTATGAGAAACCTCATCGTCTTCTACAAAAGTAGTTCGTCAAGAAACGTGTAAACTTCGAAATGCAAAGTTTATCGAGTTGTAAAGTTTTCAATTTCACATCACGTGATGCCATTTTGTCCAATGGAAGAAGAGATATGGTCAACTATTTCAGAGTGTTGAATTATAGACAGTTGGTTAGTAATCAGAGAGGATTCGTACCATTACCCTGGGAATATAGGAAACGTGGGAAAGGTGTGCTGTACAGATAATCATGGGTTTAGAATAATATTATTTTACCCTGGACCTTCACTATAGAAAATGAACCTGTATTTTCAACCTACAAGTGTATACATGTCATTGTATAATGTACATGTAGTAGGTTAAACTATAATAGTCAATAAGAGAAAGTGCATTCTCCCACTACAAAACATTGGGGAAGATCAAATTTATTAGAACTTAAAATAATATTAAAAAAAACAAAAAACTTATCTATGGTTTCTCCTATTGACATTTAGAAGATGATCAAATTTAATATTAGATGGACTACTAAAAATTTGAACAGATTTGGGAGTTACAAGTGAGTGAGTAGGATTTAATGTCATTTTCAACAATTTTCAGTCATATCACGATGGAACATGTGCCAGGACAAGAGACTGAGTGCACTCAGTGCCTATTATCCTGGAAAATGATCAGCTCATGAACAGCACCCATCCAACATTGCTTAACTTCAGTGTTCTGACGAACACCCCCCTCCCCTCGTGGGGGTTCTAATGTTAATAGGGTGATTAATAATTTAACATTAACATTAATTAGATTAATTGTGCCTGATCTACAGCTATTGTTATTTTTCTCAGGAAGTACTCCTGATACAGAAATGAGTGAGTAGTAGGGTTTAACGTCATTTCCAACCTTGTTTCAGTCATATCACGAAGGTGCCTACATGTACATATGCCAGAACATGAGAGTGCTCACAGTTCCTATTACCCTGGACACTGATCAGCCCAGCCAGTACAGCACCCGGTCACCCATCCAAGTATTGACCGAGCTTAACGTTGCTCAACGTTCGGTGATCTGACAAGAACCGGTGTGTCCAACGCTATAGTTATCTCTTGTAACATTCGACAATGCATATTTTGTTCCTGGGGAAAACATAAACACAGATTCATTGTACATGTACATGCGAGAACACGCAGCATTTCCTTGTAGTGGTAAAAAATGTCACAACTTTATCCAGTGTGGTATTCAAATTGTTCAGGCATGATTGTAATCAAGTTGTTCAGGAATATGAATGTTTGAATGTTCGGGAATATACGACTGTTTTCCAGTTGTTCTGGGATTTGATTGCACATCTGTTCAAGTTGTTCTGAGATTTGAAGTCGTACAGGGATATGATTGTATTCAAGTTGTTCTGGAATTTAACTGTATCCGAAGAGTTCAGCAAGTTTTTTGGGAATGGATTATATTAAAATTCTTCTGTAATTCCATATATTAGAGTCATTCATAGATTTGATTGTATTCAAGTTCTTCTGAGATTTGATTCATTGAAATAAATTTCATCAGAAATTTGATTGTATTCAAGTTATTCAGGGATTTACTTGTACTTGTATTCCAGTTGTTCAGGAATTTGATTGTATATCAAGGTTGTTCAGGGACTGGTTTTTCGGGATTATGATTGTATCCAATATTTCAGGCATTTGACTGTATCCAAGTTATTCAGGAATTTGATTGTATCCAAGTCATTCAGGCATTTGATTGTATCCAAGTTATTCAGGAATCTGATTGTATCCAAGTTACTCAGGCATTTGATTGTATCCAAGCTATCCAGACATTTGATTGTATCCAAGTTATTCGGGAATTTGATTGTATCCAAGTTACTCAGGCATTTGATTGTATCCAAGTTATTCAGGCATTTGATTGTATCCAAGTTGTTCATGAATCTGATCCAAGTTACTCAGGCATTTGATTGTATCCAAGTTATTCAGGCATTTGATTGTATCCAAGTTACTCAGGCATTTGATTGTATCCAAGTTATTCAGGCATTTGATTGTATCCAAGTTATTCAGGCATTTGATTGTATCCAAGTTACTCAGGCATTTGATTGTATCCAAGTTATTCAGGAATTTGATTGTATCCAAGTTACTCAGGCATTTGATTGTATCCAAGTTATTCAGGAATTTGATTGTATTCAAGTTGTTCAGGAATTTGATTGTATCCAAGTTACTCAGGCATTTGATTGTATCCAAGTTATTCAGAAATCTTATTGTATCCAAGTTGTTCACGGATTTGATTGTATCCAAGTTATTCAATTTTGAGTATTTCTTCCTGGTACAGCCAGTGCCAGATAGTACCGAGCTGTTATTACTAAAGAGGGAGATGTGGCAATTTTTTTATGGCAGCCTGGAGCTATTAAACAATGATCCCACAGTACACCATGATGAATGAAGTGAAGCTCAATTACTCTGAGAGTTCTAACACTAACAAGATACATGTACATGGACCAAATCTGATGAGAACCCCCATTCCTTGAATTCCCTGTTCTCCCATGTGCTGACCTGTTTTGATAGAGGTGTGAGATCACCTCTCAAGGCTCTACCAGACCCTCTCAGACGGAAAGGAAAACAATCCAAGCTTATTTTAACATGGTCAAGCCAAGATCTGGCCAGATGCTATCAGGAACAGTTCTCCATTTTGACCACTTTACACTGGAGGAGCACCAATGATCGATATCTCAAAGAAAGAAGAGTCTTCCTCAGACCGCATCTCGTACGATTTTGCTTCCTTCCAAAACGAGGCTCCATCTTACATCAACAATTTGGAAATGGATGTACTTGGAACAATTTTATTTATTGAATATCAACAATTTATAAGTTGATAAATTTATCTCCAATCTGGTTGATATAAGACCAGCTACATGCTCCGCTAATACGTTCATTCAAAAATTCTACCTACAAGCCAGTGAAAAGCATAATGGTAAAATCAACGTTGCCAACCAATCACAACAGGAATTAATATAAAGGCTTGAAGCTAACGGCTGCAGGGCATGAATTTACCATAAAACTTTGCCAGACCATCAGGCTGGTATATTTCATTATACAAAGCTGAAATTGTTGAATTATAACCAGCCAGTCGGGCTGGTTAGCTAGCTTTAGAACTAAATTCAACCAGACCAGTTCTGAATTCACCAGCCACAGGCTGCCGGGCTTGTGGCAATTTCAAGCCCTGGGCTGTGAGGCTAATCACAAACTTTAGAAAATGCTGAATGACAGAATTTGCTGTATTTGGAAAAGTTTCAGAAACGCTTTCCTCTGCCTTTAAGTGGCACTCTGGTTAGTTGATTACAGCGGTCATGTGACCTATCTATCACCGATCTGTCTTTAGTGAAGTAGATGCTCAGCTCTATTTAAAGTAACTATATAGTACTTCTGCAATTTCACGTCCTATTCAAGATAATCTTATAAATTATAGGATTTATACCTGGCTTCTTGTTTGATGAACTTTATAACAAATGTTATCATTGTCAAGTACAGCGCCACAAGCACCAATGTGGTAACCAGTCGTTCCGGTCCCCAGAAGGTTACCAACTTGATCCCCATAAACTAGATCATGTCGATTGATACAATGTTACCACCTTAAATTACACTAAACCCATGGGCAGGTTATTAATCCCAATCCTTATTTCCGACCCTGAAGCATGTTGGATCTTGTGATGTTATTAACTCTTGCCCCCGTAGACTTGTGGAGAATTTTCTCTCTCTGACCCATAACAGATTTGTAATGGCGTAGGTCTTTAACCCATGGACTGATTTCAATTTTCATACGTTTCCAGCGATGTAAAATATCCCGTTTTATGTCCCATGTCAAGTGGAAAAATATTTACCAATGGTCTCCCACAGGCCCATTCTACGTAATTTGTTCACGTTTTATATCAATATCAGCAACGTTTAATCTAAAAATAAGTAATCTTGCGAGAAAATGTGTTGTGTCTGCTTTCCGTCTGTTGGAAATCACGAAAAAAGCGAAGAAATTGTCGCATTTTAGCTACGTTTTGCAGCGTTCTGTTGTTGTTGTTCCGCTGCAATTCCTGTGTTATCGTATACCATTGTAAAGCTTATTTTCCGTACATTCGGGATTTCGCAGTTACATCATGAGATGGCAGGTATAGAACGAGCTATAACTGAAAAAGTCCCATGTACTTCCCTAAAGGAGAACGAAGGCTGGTAACAAGGTGAAGTAAAACAGCATCACTGATTGGCCCAAGGTTGAGCGACCTTGAGCGACCTTTTCAGAGGCCCGGCGTGATTGGAGCAGTCGGTTTATTTGCGCGTGGTCGCCATGGCCACGGGTCCACGAAACACAGCGTGGTGAAAGAATGGCGGATAAATTTTAAAACGGGAGATCAACAGGTCCCGGGAAATGTTTATAATAAACTCAGATGGGCAGATTTGACGAGTTAGTCATCAAGGTTAGATACTTTGGTAGTTTATACTCGCGTTACGTGAAATATTCAGGAATTTGGAAGCAGGTTTTACAATTTTTCAAACGTTTCCCTTGAAGCACACCAAACACATTTGGTGTCTAATTGCGCATTTTCCATCGATTATTTCTGTTCCTCTCCCGATTTCATTTTACCCTTACCACAAAACATACCAACAGTCTATATAGTCAGATTTATTTAAATTTTGGCTTTCTGAAAATGTATAGTTTCAATTAGGTTTTACTCAAAGTAAACGCAAAAAGTAATCCATCACATGGAAACTCAGTGACACGTCAAAATCCGTCTTCATGGGTTAGGCGAACATCCGTCAAAACACGCTTACATGGGGATCGACACAAGCCGTCAAAACCCGCTTATATGGGGGAAAGAGTTAATAATATTATGGAGTGATTAACCACCTCACAATGCTACATTGTTGCACATCTATTCTACGCATTGCCACAACATGTTGCAGACAGTGCAGGATGCCCCAACTATGACATCATTGCCCTGACCTCAAAAGGGATCGGAACTTCTCTGCGGGTGTAGAATAATGATGCTTTTGAAGCCTCCGAGTCAGAAAAAATGCTGGGGAAAATTGTTATTACGTTTTATTATTCAAATCGTCGAACTGAATATGGCATATACTAACATAAGTACCGCATTTACACTCTAATAGTGGATCAACAGTTAGATCTTATTATATTTTGACTGCCAGATCTGTTTTCCTGTGGCACTTTATCTGGTCTGGCTTCACCAGGATATGTGTATGTGTGACCTAATACTGGCCAACACAGTCTCTGGTGTTTGAAAATCGACGAAAGCTGTTGCTAACCCTCCTGGATTCTGTTTTGCCTGAGTGATGCAAGGGTGACCACTTGCTCCAATATCACTTTTCCCTGGATTGGCAATTTTGAGAAGAGTGATCAAAAGCTCTCCTGGAGAATAATTTTGGAGAGTGATGGAGAGCGGGGGTGATCACTCTCCTTAAAACTGATAGACTGATACAATGTATCAGGGTTAGATCCAGGAATTTGAAGTAGTGTCCTTATTTGAAAACATGAAATTTCTCAAATGTCTTGCGAGACGTCCGAAAGTCCATAATTTGCCATACATATGATAAAACATTTGACCATAGGGATTTTTTTGTTTATTCTTGCAACATTTACTGTCGGTTCATGGTCAAGTTCACTTTTTGGCTGTTTCAAGTATGTTTTCAGAAATAAAATCATTTGATTTTATGCAAAAATCAGTCATTTGATTCTATACTTGTGTCCTTTTTACGGACGCTGTGGGACCCTAGATCTAACCGAGGTGTGATGGAGTGCCCAAGTACATCCATCCATATACATGTACATGTACGATCAGGTATCTAATGATCAATCACCAATTTCTGGGTCAAATTTCAAATTGATAGGAAATTAATTGGACAGTGCTCTCATTGAAAACATCTGCTTTTGTACCATTCAAGTTTCTTGTGATTGAATGCTAACCTTAAAGGTCAACCCAAACGCTCTGAGGTCAAAAATATAAAAAAAGTCCTTTCGATTCTGAAAATAATGATATTTTTTTCATAATTTTGTGCAGTCTGGTTGGCGAGATATTGCCGTTTGAAAGGTGAAAATCGCTCTCCTGTCAATTCCAGCTGTGACGTCACGGAGGGAAGCCGTCTTGTATTCTCTATGTTAAAGCCGTATACCACAGTCGTAAGTAGCTGCAGATTTCTGGAGATTTTCTGAGTATCGGGGCATCATTTGTTAAATATGCCGCGACGTTGTGTAGTGGGAGGTTGCAGTTTTACTACAGATGACCGTGTTATTATTCATTTGTGGCCTAAAGACGAGAAAATCGCTGCAAATTGGACGAAATTTGTATGCAACACGAGAGTGTGGAAAGAGGGCCCGAGCCAGTGCTCGTATAATTTGCTCGTCACATTTTGACAGAAATTAGACATCATTCGAGGACATCTACAGCGTAGCAGTTGAATTCGGGTACAAACCAAAACTAAAGAGAACAGCTATTCCAACTATCAAACCTAAGAACAATCAGAATGTGACGGCAAAGAAATCGGACAAGGAGAATCTATCACGGACATCGGCTGAACGAACCTAGCCTGCAAGCGAGGCCTCGGGCAGGGAGACGGCTGTACATGCCCTGCTCGCTCTCGCGTGGCATTTGTTGCTTGAGCACCTACAGGTTAGACTGGATGAGTCTCTATTTCATATATATTATTTAATAATAATAAAATTATCTTTCATAAATATATATACGTTTGATAAGTAAATAAATAAAAAACACCAATTGGAGTGAATGGCTGTAGATACAGAAGTGATAATAATACTTTCATAATCCCTTGACATTTGAGATTGTGGGAATATCATTCGATTTCCACTTAATTGAGGTAATTTATCGAAAATTGAGCAAATGTGAAAGCCGATCATGGGGATTATGGGAAAACAAACAAAATTCAAATCGGACGTATATCAGTAGAGTTATCAACAGTTTACTGTCCATACTGCCGAATCCCGGAGTTTATCCCTTCGAAAAGGCTGCCTCGGTCATTAACAACAATAACAACACAGATGTGCTCGTTCTTTACATCACAGAATCGTTCTACATTCAATACAGTTTGAAATATATGGACATTTGGTCTTATAGATGACGATAATAAGGTTTCCAGTCAAGTTGCATACCAATCTGTATTCAACAAACGACCTCTCCGAATCCTGTCGTCGTCGAGTTCCACGTTGTCAGAGTGGTTGTCACTGTCAGAATCGGAGCCGTACGGCTCAAATTGATAGGGCTGAATTTCGCCGTTGGTCTGCAAACAACTGTTAATTTACCCGTCATCATCCTCCTCTATGTCTATTTCATCTTCTTGGCGAAAAATATTTCCATCTAAGCAGCTGATATCGCTCGAATCGACATCTGAACCGGAGCTCTGACTGCACTCGCTTTCCATGTTATCCGCTGTTTTTTCTCAGGCAACTTCCCTGCGTGACGTCATCAACCCAGCTGTGAAAGTGTGAAAAAGCCCACTTTGCTCCCATATTACGTGTGTTTCTGATCAGATTAGAATTTTTTCAATATTTTTTTCATACAAAGTGAAGTATAAACTATGATTCTTAAGGATTTTTAGACCAAAAAAAATTCCGTTTGGGTTGACCTTTAACCTCTTCTTACAGGTTACAGGTGTTTTAATAAATACCTACAGACTTGTGTCTATTGGTCAATAAAAAAATGTGTGTATACAATTAGTAGAGGTGATGAATCAATGTCACCTTAATAGTCATTGACCAGGTATTTAGTTAGCCAGTGTACAGACCATGTCACCTGTCTGGTCTGGTCTGATGTCACTGTGTCATGGTCATGTAAAAAACATCCCACATTCCTCGCATAACTAACTCGTCAACATTAATATATTACAATGGGTAGGACACTATACACATTGCTCATCATTAGTTGTACCTTTATGAACCATACATGCATGTATGTATGAATCTGGTGTACATGTACATGTATACATGCAGAAAGGGAAAACTGTTTAACTCTTTCCCCCATATAAGCGGGTTTTGACGGCTTTTGTCGATCCCCATGTTTACAAGCGTGTTTTGACGGGTGTTCGCCTAACCCATGAAGACGGATTTTGACGGGTCACTGAGTTCCCATGTGATGGATTACTTTTGCAATTTTTTGCGTTTACTTTGAGTAAAACCTAATTAAAACTATACATTTCCAGAAAGTCAAAATTTACATAAATCTGACTATATAGACTGTTGGTATGTTTTGTAGTAGGGGTAAAATGAAATCGGGAGAGGAACAGAAATAATCGATAGAAAATGCGCGATTAGACACCAAATGTGTTTGGTGTGCTCCAAGAGAAACGTTCGAAAAAATGCTCCAAGAGAAACGTTCGAAAAATAGTAAAACCTGCTACCAAATTCCTGAATATTTCACGTAACGCGAGCATAAACTACCAAAGTATCTAACCTTGATGACTAACTTGTCAAATCTGCCCATCGGAGTTTATTATAAACATTTCCCGGGACCTGTTGATCTCCCGTTTTAAAATTTATCCGCCATTCTTGGTCCATGCTGTGTTTCGGCGACCACGCGCAAATAAAGGAACTGCTCCAATCACGCCGGGCCTCTGAAAAGGTCGCTCAACCTTGGGCCAATCAGTGATGCTGTTTTACTTCACCTTGTTACCAGCCTTCATTCTCCTTCAAAGAAGTACATGGGACTTTTTCAGTTATAGCTCGTTCTATACCTGCCATCTCATGATATCATTGCCACACCCGAATGTACGGAAAATAAGCTTTACAATGGTATACGATAACATAGGAATTGCAGCGGAACAACAACAACAGAACGCTGCAAAACGTAGCTAAAATGCGTTTCGTGATTTCCAACAGACAGAAAGCAGACACAACACATTTTCTCGCAAGATTACTTATTTTTAGATTAAACGTTGCTGATATTGATATAAAACGTGAACAAATTACGTAGAATGGGTCTGTGGGAGGCCATTGGTAAATATTTTCCCACATGACATGGGACATAAAACGGGATATTTTACATCGCTGGAAACGTATGAAAATTGAAATCAGTCCATGGGTAAAGACCTACGCCATCACAAATCTGTTATGGGTCAGAGAGAGAAAATTCCCCACAAGTCTATGGGGGAAAGAGTTAATCTAGAGAACAGATCAGGTATATTGTGTGTGGTATGGCTTTGGCCATTGTCACTTGGTTGGTTGTTTAGCAAGACCTTGATTTATGCTAGATGCGATAATTATTTATTATTAATTATTAAATTGCAAACTAATTGTATACAAATATTTAGAAAATGAGTAAGTTTCACTCATGAAAATATAAATCCTTCATCTATTTTAATCTGGTCATGCTAAACAGCCAATCAAGTGACAACGACCTTTCAGGAAGTACCTGTAGGAAGAACATCTGTCCCACATGTACATGTATATATTTGGGGTCAAGGTATGAGAAGACCAAATCTGGCTTGTATTTCACTTCTCTACACTTTTTGGGTGGTCAACATGTAGACTGACACATCTCAAAAATCATGAAAAGCAAGAGTTATGGATAAACAAAGTTCTTTTCAAGGGGAATGCGGGTCAACTTGACCAAGTACATGTACATGTGTATGTACAATAATTACATGTTGCCCTGAAGACTATCTGAAGATTAAAGACCAGGCACAGTCCTGATGTCTGACCATGGAAAGAATGGGTGCATGGTGATTCAAAGACAAGGTCTGTTTTAGGTACTGTACTCGGCACTGTAGCATCTGGTGATCACGGACCTCCAAGACCTTGTCTGGGTCAAGAGAGAACAATGGGTCAGTCAGCAACAAGTAGTCATGGAAACAATGAATAAAATCCATAGTACTATAAATGTTCTAATGATTGATGCTACATGTATATAATATTAAAATGAGATGAAATGACACTTATTGGAATAAGAAGTATCTTGTAGATGATTATGGAATCTATCCAAATATGGGGTGATTGAATATCAGTACAGTGATTGATGTTTTAGAAGACTCACTATAATATAAAGTATAACACAGGGTATTTCATTTCTCTAATTTCTTGTTTGTTTGTACAGTACAGTATGAAAGTCTAAGGGTCAATAAATGACATTTAATACTGGAAAATAACAGCTGGAGAGAGAGGAATGTGTTTGTAAAAAGGATCCAAGATATTTTATTTAAGTTTGTGACATTTAAGAGGGATAATCTAGCCTATTTTGTGGTCTGAATACCTGTGAAGTGACGAAGACCATATACAATGTACATGTACTCGAGTGAGACTACATACCTGGTACTACAGGTACATGTATGATAAATCATCTATGACCTCGTATGCATGCATGCTGGACTAGGATGTAAATGTGTGTACACCATGTTTTAATGTAAAGGTATATAATTTATTGATAATGTACCATACCAAATTGATTTGAGCCAATGGTAAGCTTACATACATGTATTCCATACAGGTGTACCTGTACCTATAATGCAGGTTACAATTATGGAATGTAAACAAGCATACATGTTTATGTAGTGTACATGTTGCACCAGCATGTTAACCAGAACATGAATGTAAAGTAAATCCTTCAATAATTCCATCACCCTAATGCGATTTTGCTCACAATTTTGTCCACAAAACAAAGGTCATTCTAATAAATTTGATCATTTGAATAACAAAGAAATAATGGATTATTTACCGGTTTTGAGCCATTTTGTCAACTCTTATCATCACCCGATTTTATGGCAGAAAATTCGAAGTCATGTGACTGATTGGTTACAGCTTATTCATGGTATCTGTATTTTGCAGATTGCTGTCTCAGTTCGTAGAGAAACCACAAATCATTGGTCAAGTAAACATGACAACATCTACATGTAGCAAGGTCAAGTACTTTTGATAACTGCCATTGTCATTTTCAGGTTAAAATCCTTGGTATGCCAAGTATCATGCACTCAACCTTACAAGTTCTCCATTTTAAAGGCCATTACCTGCAGACCATCTGAATGAACATACACACACCTGTAATGGCCACCTGTGACAGTAAAAATAGGATGGGATTTATCCTTTCAATATACATCCCAATTTAAACGGCCTGGTATTGAAGCTGTACTAACAAGTAACATCATGGTCTTAAACAGAGACCCGTCCATTGAATAGGCAATTATTGACGGGCAAAAGTTAGAAAATTTAAAAAGGTAGAGAGAGAGGGAAAACAGGAAATGAGCAAAATTTGGAAAATTTAACATGGGCGAGATAGGGAAACCAGGAAAGTAACCTGTCCAAATCTAGCGAAATGTTATCTTTGGACAGGCAGGTTATTACAGGACTGACTATTACACAAAGACTAATAATGGTACAATGTACATGTAGCTTTTCTCGATCTGACATACATTTAGCCGGCACAATCACCTGGTATTAAAAGCACTAAAGAGCACTGCACCCAGTACACAGTTCCAGTAGGTGATGTTCCAATCATCCAGGGAAATTAAACTCAATACTCTGCATCAATCGATCAACTCCAAAAATAGTTCAAATCACTTCCTGCAACTTCTGGAAAATTTCACAGCCGCAACGGATATGGAATTGAATAGGTCTATTGTCCAGCATGATCAAGGTCGATAGCACATGTATAAAATAACCAAGGAGATCAATACTATATAACTTTTAGGTGTGACAGAATATCCCATATCAAAACAAAGTCAACCTCTTAATTAGGCTGAATTATTCCACTTATCAGTTGTAGCCATTAGTTCCACAAATACATGTATCTACTGTGCTGTATGTTTAATTGATAATTGGTGACTGCTGGTTAATAAAGGGTCATAGGATTTTATTGTATGGATTTATTACTCTAGAACACTGGAAGGACTGAAGAGGTCAGACAACTATGCTAGTTTAATATAAAGAGCCATTGCCCTTAGAAATGGGTAGTTTATCCAGGCATGTTGGGTTTACAAGACTCTGCTGGAATATAAAGAGCTACGGTAAGTTCCCTAAGTATTCGCGACCCTAAGTAAATTCGAAAACGGGCATTTTTCGCCAAGTCACGTGACACTGTTCCCTGAGTAATCGAAAACGGCCCATTCGCGAAAAACCGCGGTTCTAACTATTCGAAAATCCCCCATTTATCGTGGTCGCGAAATTGATAATATTATGTAGTTGTGCGATGGAAAAACTTCCAGATCAACGAGTTTCCTTAGAATTAGTATTTGATAAACCTTGCAAAATTTTTGAGCATTTTGAACATAACCAATTGTAACAACTAAGTTGATTTTCATTATGTCTCAAACGAAATGTATCCAATGTTTAAACCGCGATTTCTCATGGTCATTAAATTGGGAATATTGCCGGTTTACGGGGACGTGCGATATTAAACATTGCCAATTGAAGAGAGCATATACATTCGATAATATACTGAAAATATCAAAATGAAGAACTGGAAGTTACGTTTCATTCGGTCTTAAAAAATATAATGCTGAAGTTTGACCGGACATTTGGACCACGGATTTTCTTAGTCGCGGGGTAGAGATTTACGATCAACCCCAACCCTAAGTTGCATTAATTTTGGCGACTGTATGCCATGTGCGCCTCCCCCTAAAACCAGAAACGCGCCTGTTTGGGTCCGACTTCGGATTTTTTTTTTCCGAAGACACGAATGTTGAGAATCCCAGCTATGATACTGAAAACATATTTTGTACTGTTCAGACAAAAATAATTTAGAAACGTATCATTTCCAACGAACGCGGCAATTCAGAATATTTTACGGCCGTGGAATTCGTGGTGATGCATATACCGAAAGAAGTTTGCGCTCTTGTATTCAACTTTTCTGGAGCAAACAATAGTACAGACTTATTCTCTTCAATCTAAAATAGAAACGAGGATATTATTCAGAGAATTATCATGAAAGGAAAGCTTTGACATGCAGGATTAATCGCGACATATGGCTGCATCGGAATCTTCATAGCCGTATAAAGCGTCGAACGGCATCATTGTGCACGGTATCATTGTTTCATGGTTCGCATGGGTCCTTAAAAGTTTGTAAAAGTGCACAATTTTTATATTGAAAATTAAAGGCCTTGAAAGTCCTTGAGAATTAGAATTTTTGAGTGAGTTTTTTTTACACTATTAGTGAAGATATTACGGTATTTCTGACTTGATTATTGACACAAAAGTTGACGTTTTCGTAAGATAGCCGAGATCATTTACATCGGAAACAGATTGAACCAATTTTTTATTTTTCATGAGAGTCGTGATCTCACTATACAAAGGCATAATATATTGAGGTTGTGTTGGCTGAATATATTATGAAGCGGGAACCGTGTACAAGCGAAAGTTTGGCCCACGTGCCATGCTATCCAAGTATTGATCACGTAATGTTATTGCAACTCTGTATGGCGGGAAAATGTACAACCAACACGTGGCATGTTGAAACTTTCATTCTTCCATGTCTATACAGACCCCAGCTAATTCTATGAAAGTATATTCATACATTTGTTAATAAAGGATCGAAGGGATACAGTGAATTGTTAGAATGGGCAAGCAATTCATGTCTTTCGTTTAGCCGCTATTCATGGCGGGATGAGCTCGTTCCAGCTGGGAAGATTGTATATTGTCTCAGACGAGTTGGCCCGGATATGGGTCTCAGTCGAGCTGGCCCTGATATGGGTCTTCAGATAGTGTCGGGCGCTTGCTTAATTTGCTGTTCCTTTCATTGACATAAACAGTTTGAAAAGCCCTTCCACAATATTTCCCTATGAAGAGCAATCAAGAAATTATTAGGTTTGATTCTCAATCTGAAAATGACGTAATCTGTGTTTCTTCATTTATAGATCGTTATATATTTTCACGTAAACATCATTGGCGTCCCTGGGATAGTTGTGCCTAGTATTCTTGGCCGTGAAAAAAATTCTGCAAGAGTTCAAGCATGTCCTGAAGAGAAAATAAAGAAAATATCAGAATGTCTAAGTGACAGAATATGCCCTTGTCCCGTATGTACTAATACAAGGATATACGCGAATTTGTGATTTTAAATTGGCCGGGCGTCCGATGAAACTAATCTCTTCATTGTCAGCCGATCAATGCAATCAATTATTTGAACCTAATTTAATGGTTAAAGAGCAGAAAGAATGCTTTATTTATCCTTTGATCAATTGCGAATTATTGCCTGACAAATCTAAACGCACAACAAACATTTCCCGGGTTTTGCTTCGGGGTTTCCCCTCGACCACACGTGTTCGTACCACTGAACTTCGCCGAAGTATATTAGGCTTCATTCTACACACAAAGTATAGTGAATGTCTCGTGATTGTCGATCTTATATCATTTAAGAGTGCTATCTGGGGTAAATATCACAAAATTAAAGAAACACCACAGTCGACGTATTGTGACCTTTCATTGTCAAACGGTATGGGCATTTAATATGGGGACTCTAATTTACGAAAACGTCCGTTTTTCTGAACTGACCTGCACAAACTATTCGGAAGTGGTCAGTTTTTCACGACTGCGATATTCACTTCCGGTCACGAATACTTAGGGAACTTACCGTACACTGTATACAGGCTAGTTGGTTTAGAGAGGGCTGTAGAGATAAGAATTAAGAACAACATGCTGGTTGTAGAGGGCCATGTAGAGTGAGTGAGTGAATACGATTTAACATCGCTTTCAACTATATTTCAGCATGTATTGATGACGACGTTGGGTCCTATTCCTTTTCACACCCGGGAACCACACGGGTGCCAGGCCATGTAGAGGTTGAAATGCTGTTGGTTCATGTTTCGGTTGTGACTGTTTGAATACTTTTGGTTTAACGGTGGAAGCAGGCTTTGAATTTAACCAAGGCTACCACTAGGCCATTGTCTTGAATGCCCTACCTACTGGCCTTGATGCCCGTTGCAAATTTTCAAGAAATTTCATGCCAGCCATGCTTTAGTGCTTGTAATTCCACTAAATTGGCCTTGCCCTCAAATTTGCCAAATTCAAAGCCTGCTCTAGATATTAGAAACATTAACTTATGCTGTAAGGACTATCAAGGGTAGTTCTAACATTATGCCGGTTTACACATTTTGCAAGCTCTCAGTCTTGAACACCACACTGGTAGGACGTGTGACTCTTGAGGTTAGGCAACTATGCTGGTTTATAGAGTTCTGTGGAGGTTAGAACCAGGTTGGTTCATAAAGGGAGGTATATGTTAGAATATGGGGTTGGTATACATTATAATGGGATGTGGCATTTAGAACACTATATTGTGGTTTGTAGACATTAGAACACTTACAATGGTTAAAAAAGGGCCGTACATGTTAAATCATCACATTGGAGTATAAGACTGGAAAAAGTGTTGGCAGCTGGACCACTATCCTGGTGTATAAAGGCTGTACAGGTTAGAACACTGTCAGTTTACAAAGGGCTGTGCTATCTAGAGCACTGCAACTTTGGGGAAAAGGAGAATTGTGTTCTTGTCAATAAAGTGATGTTGAACCCATTCAAGGATGTTGGGTCACGAAAAGGTTCAACTTGTCAATCTAGTCAACACTACAGGTGAGAGATACTACTTTTCAATGTAATACAATTTCTCTAAGATAAATCAACAATCGAAGTTCAATATCATGTGAAACCAATCAGACTATGTGTATACCGATGACATTGTCTTCCCCATTCTCACACCTACAATGTCGGTGTACACGTGTTATATTTATAGCACCTGTGGTGATGACACATAAATAATCCACTTTATACTGTTACAAATACATGCAGATACACATCCATATGAACAACGGATATGAATATATGAACGTATTAATACACAGAGAAAGTTTTAATGAGACTATATCCTCAGGGGATGGATGTATCTTACACCAGTACATACCGCAGTCCCCTCCAGAGAAAGTACTCCAGTCGTTAAATAAAGGAAGTGATATGACTAAGCCTATGACCAGAGGAAGACAACAGGGCCCTGTTTGTCACCAGCAGGATATGTAACAAGGACATCTTACACACCTCCTTGAAAGTAGTGGGACTGACCCCAATCAATGGTTCTCATCTGTCCCCAACTCATGGAGCCTACAATAGGCTCCATGATCTACTCAAGTTCAGTTCTTGGAGAGAGCACAATAAGCTCAGTTGTAAGATGCACCTGTAGTTGCATTCCATTAAGGCTTTTTCTATCCCCTTCCCCATTCACCAGGGTACACTAAATTTAACCTAGCCCAGATAAATCATTCTCATCATCAGACAGACTTGTATGTACCTCCTGTTGTCAGATATACGGTACCCTCTCAGTGGTCGAAAAAAAAATTCCTTAGCCATTTGGCTACCAGACATAAATTATTCGCCAAATTGGCGAAGGGAGAATTTTTTCACTCGCCGAAGGTTGAGCTATTTAGTGATCACGCAATTGCCTCAGCTGTGCTATTTCACTATGTTGGTCATTCATTATTAACCCTAGTCCTGCCCAATTGGTACCGTAAAACTCACGTAAGGAATTTTATCATGTTCAGAGTATTACCGATGGACGGCCTGTTTTGCTTCATCTCGATTTAATAACTCGTCTAAATTCTTACAGATGTCACAGTACATGTATGTATTCCTGGTGACTCCTAGCGTAACGCTTATTGAATATTTATTGTACATTCCAAGTAAATTGGTCAAAATCTTTCTGTTTACGCCACGTGTGGCTTCCCTCAGCGAAACCAAGCGCCATAATGACTCCGTTCAAATCGAACAGGGCGCATGCGTAACTCAAGAATATTTTATGTTAATGAGCAGTTGGAGTAGTTTCACCAATCAGGAAGTGGACTTACGTCAGGTGATCAGCATTTTCGCAGGTTTATTGGAGTTGAATAGAAAGGATTCGAAACACATGACCATTTCACCCAATAAAATCGACGCATTTTTACTACGTGACACGAATTAGGCACTCGACACGATCTCGGACAATGTATTATGACTTCACGGAATAAGCCGAGCAGTCGCGATTGACGAATTAGGTTGTCTTGAGAAAGAAAGCAGAGTTGTTGCCCTTCAATTTGACATCTTTAACGTGGGGAGTGGCTTCCGGGTTTTCGTTGAAGAAGCCCGTAAACAAGGTGCTTTTTGACGCGTTTCAACTAACTTTTCTGAATAAATGACGCACTGATTAGGTGGCGATAAACGATACTGGAGGACAACAATTTATTTGACATTTTGGCAACAACTAGAATTTTCCCGTCGCCATATTTGCGACTAGAGGGAATTTTTATTCGCCAAGTTCTCATTTCTATTCGCCGTTGGCGACATGGCGAGCGTGATTTTCGACCCCTGCCTCTGGTTGCACTTGGCCTTAAATCTAGACCATTCAGCATCGTCCGATTGCAAACAGAGCGGAATGGGCTCAACAGGACACAGCAAAACAAGATGTACCACCAAGTGTTCTTGTGTAATATTATTACGTATTATTACTAATAATTCAGCATAAAAGTTGTTAATTCTTTTGCAAGGTCATTTGCCATCTAGATCTCTTGTATGTATGTACATGCTCCCTGTGTTGCTCGAAATTGACACAGACCAAATGCGTTACGTGCGCCGCATTTCTGCGAAGTGCAGTCAGAGGGTGTTACACAGACTTTTAGGAGGTTACAAACTCTGACAATGGGAGAATGAGTTTAACGTACTTCATGGGACAAAAGTGTAAGTTTGTATCCAGGGCTCGAAATTGCCACAAGCCCGGCAGCCAGTGGCTGGTGAATTTAGAACTTGGCTGGTTGAATATAGTTCTAAAGCTAGCTAACCAGCCCGACTACTGGTTGGTTATAATTAAAGAATTTCACCTTTGTATTAATGAAATATATCAACCCAATGGTCTGGTAAAGTTTTATGGTAAATTCATGCCCTGGTATCAAATGATACCTTTCAGGATTTAATTGTTGGACAAAGATTTGCCCTGGCACACCAACGGGTGCACCGACGAGCTACTCCTGGGCATAAATTTGTGTTTACTTTTCCTCTCCTTCCCAGGTCTACAATATGGGAAATATTTTTAATCAGTGGTAACTGGAGTATTTACAAATTGAAGTTGCCAAAATGATCATGAACGTACATGTAAGCATAGTAAGCATAATGGTCCTTCCTTGGTACAGTAGAATAATTTGATGCATATTTACCATATTTACACCAGTTATCAATAGTTTAAAATATTCCTGATGCTGTAGACATAGCAGGTTCAGGCCACTGAATGTTGAGAGGAGAAATTTATATTCCAACCCCTGCCTCCCAATGGTTTAAAAACATGTGCATGGAGCCTACATGTATGTTTTATGGCATTGTGTGGCACTTCCTGATATTTTGTCCCAGGATTTGATGCTCTCTAGGTATATGTTTTATTGCCAGGGCTGAGAATGCTGGAGCCACGGGTCAGGTGAAAGGGCTGGGGTGACATTCCTCTATTGTTAATATAGTGTGTTACGTTTTTTGTTGATGAACCGATTATGTCAAAACCTGACCTGGACTGGCCTTGTCAGATAACAGTCATGCAGACAGCCTGGCTTTCCTCCATTTAATAGGACAGTTACATCCAGGGGAACTCTTGGGAACATTAATTAGTACAGAGATAAATTCAGATTTAAACGGACAGTTATGTGGTATGGCTTTGTTTTTAGTTGCCTGTAACCAGGTAATGGTTCAAACAAAAAACATTAAAACCGCAAGATACATTAAATGCGACTGGTACTGTTGCTACAGTGGGGTCACAAATACTTTAAGTTTATAATTTATTGACATTAAAGGTGAACTGAAAAGCTTTTCAATGTTCTGTTAAAATGTCATAAAACAAGAACTTCTATAGTTGTTGAAATTATGTGTGGTAATAATTCTGTGGGTTATTGTTTTATTTTGGGTATATGAGAAGTCAAAACTTATACCAAGAGCCAGAACTTTTAAAAACGTCATCGCTTGCCTCCCGTTGTTTTTGGAACGTCATGACGTTATAGTGGTCCTCGTTCATTCATCCGACGTAGCATGACATCACATTTGAATAAAACTTGAATGAAGGGGACCACTATAACGTCACAACGTTCTACAAACCAAGAGAGACAAGCGATGCAAGTTTTCAAGACGGATTTATAACAGGATAACTTAAATATTGTTATTAGTACAATTTTGCAAACTATATTTGCCCCAAAAACGTATAAAAGTTATGTCACATAAGACAAGATGTATATAAGCAACAATTTAGATAAAATTAAAAGCTTTGCAGTTCACCTTTAAATGTAATGGACTATAAATTATGAGACATAAGCTTACAGCTTACATGTAGCAAAAAAAAAAGAGTTTTCATCCCCTTGACTATTTGAGTTGTGAAGATATAGAAAGGACAATAATGAACAATACCATTACAACCTCCTGAAAATTATCATGTTGTACATGTCAGGGTCCGAATTAGGAAATTTGTGATGACCTGCTATTTTTTTCCATCAAAAAAAAAATCGCTGGTCAAATCTAACATCACCTGCTATTTATGAAGTTGGGCAGCTATTTTTTTTCTACATGTGCAAATCCACCAATAAGGCCTCTGTTCATTAATGTTTTATAGCTTCTCATGACCTTGGGAGGAAATTATGATGATGCTGAATGCTGTAATTATTAATTATTAATTATTTGACTGCATAAGACATTGTAATAAAAAAGAAGTTTTATGTATGTGGGTTTTTTGTACTGTCAAACTTCACTAAAACTTCGCTGACTGTCCAACTAAAAATGAGGTGGGTGTTTTTTATATTTATTATTATTAATTTTTTTTATTGGCACACGTTCTTTAAAAACTTCGAGCACCAATGGAAAGTTGATGTCAAACTTTGATATGTCAAAGACAACTATTCCCCCTAATTTCTGCAATTAGAACTGCAAAAGCTTTGTTGTTGACTAAATCATGTGAACTATATTTACTTATATTTATCAAAAGTCTCCCCTTGTAAATTGCTGATTCCAATAAATTAGAATCAGCCACCAGAGTCCCGTTGGAATTATCAATTAACTGAAATGTCTGCTTAGAAATACTTCAGCTTGTGAATAGAAGCCCAAGAAAAGAAGCCAACGATATTATTTACCACCGGTACCAACTGGAAAAAAACCCAGATAGTCCGATTCCGTTTCGTAACAGGTCCGACTTTTGCATGCACCGGACTACTGCGCAAGGATAGGCGCGCAACCGGAAGTGAAATTGGCGTGGGAAATGTTGACCGAGAAGTCGAACAACAATGGCCAAAGATCGGCTTGAAATAAATTTTCAATGGATTATTTCTTGGATTGTCCGTTCCTTCAGATAGATCTAGACTCCTAAAAGGTATTTACGAAAATTGGTCGCATTTTATCGTTTTTGCTGGATGAATCCTACTTTCCGCATGCGACAGATAGATTTTTTTGCAACTTGTCACCGGAAAACTTCACTTGCCGGCGCCGGCGGCGGTATAGGTAGGCAGGCGTTATTTCGACCGCTGCCCTGTTCTGCAGATTTTATTTTAGTGGAGTATTTGTACGATGATATCACCCACGAAGAATTCAACTTACGTTGTGTGCAACGGACACAAAATTATATATAGGTAGGAATGGCCAGGAAAATTATGGCCTGCTACTTTCGGTCGAGATTTTGTTTTTTAGCAGTTCATTTTCTACATCGCCTGCTTTGTCAAAATTTTGGCCTGCTTTTAGCCAATAGCAGGCCGCCATTTCGAACGCTGCATGTACATTTACCTAGCATATGTTCAATCAAGTACAGGTGTCACTACGAATATGATTCAAATATCTATTTTTTTTTCCAATCTGGATGACAGTAGTGGTGGTATCACATTTTTTTTCACATGCAGTGTCCCATACATGGTTCTAAAATTCAGAATGACAAAATTTGTTGGTTTTTATTTCGATAAACACTATGGTGCAGCATGTGAATACAGTACCAGCTCTGGGAGTACACAGTCATGCAGAATGTGCAGGCCTTAATTTTCCTTTAAAATCTATGGGTATCTGCACAAACTCTTACAATACGACGTCGACTCCATGGGAATACAAAGCGGTTATTTTAAGGGAAATAAGGAATATGCGGAATTGTGCTTTATTTTCTCATCCCTGTGAAAAAGTAAGCACAGACACTGTAATATAGAATTGGGCAAATTGGGTGTGTTTCTGGTGATGAATTATGGACATCTGAAGTGATTGTTCCATTTTCCACATAAAATAATTTGAGATCTCGGGCTATTTCATTAATTCATCGATTCGTCCCTTCACACTAAATTATAGTTTGAATGTCAGTCATGCCAGTTTTGCCTAGATGAACTGGTGTGAAAATATAGCTCACCTGAGCAAAGCATTACCTGTTCAATTAACTAGGTCATCACTGACAGCTAGTAGCACCATATCAGCTTCAGCCAGGTCAAACATCAAACCACCACAACCACAACAATCAACAGTTGTAGAAAATTATATACAGGTGTACGAAGACTAGGGTCAGGTGTTCAAATCCACAATTGTCGAAGCAACTTGCACTAGCAGACATAAGATTCACCTGTCTGGGCCTATTTTTAGCACACCTTGCAGGTTGACAGCGGCGTAGGTATCTCAGGTGAAAGGCAATTTACCTCCGACGGACGGAAGCCATCTTGAAAATTTTGTTGATGTCCAGTGCCAACTTCATGAACACACAGCACGATATTTTATCAAACTTCCACATGCTAAAGGAAAACAAGACTTTATCACACACTCAAAGAGAACAAACACATACAAAAGAGAGGTCACCCCATGAGGTGCGAAAAATACCAACCTCGTTTGGTTGACTCAACTCGAACAGGTCGAAATGATCTATGTTCCACTGGTTAATCTGCAACACCAGGCGCTTCAATTCTTCTTCCTTTTTACGTGACATTTTGGTCAACTAAAATCCATGAAACACACAGTAAAACTTCTCCCGCTTGTAACTACATTCGACAGTTTTAGAAGTCAGCAAGTTTCTCTAGTAAAAGTTAGTGTAGTTATCCCAGTACTCTCCGACTAAACTCGGTTCGATTCGCAACGGCCTCCGTCCGAAAATAGTACATCACGCATGCGCAGTAGCAATGAAATAGATGACAAGTGCCCGCACCTTCAAAGCTCTGAAGAGGCCCAAAAGTGGGCGTGTTCGTGTCGTCGACATTGGCCCTATGATGTGGAGAAATCTGGAGAATACATCTTGGAATTGACTTTCTGGTCAGCAAAAATATTAATATGCCATAAATCGAATCTTCTTTAGTTTAAACGTATGTTATTTAAGTAGTATTCTGTAATATTATAGTGGAAAAACAATTCATTATCAAGAGCCCCTTTGAATTGTTACCGGTGAGTTTTGTTTTATTCAAACGTGAAGCGGAAGATGGAACTGCGCAATTGTAGTTATACAGTAACGTTTAATTTTGAAAGGATGCTTAATCATGCTCAAAATTGACATGATTCAGGCAGCTTTTCCATTTGAATTCAAATCGAAAACGGCTGAATTAAAAACTTTATATATCAGGTACCGGTATATAAATAAATTATTATAATAATTGTGGTTAGTCATCAAAGTTTAGACATCCACTGCTACGATAATCAGCAAAATCAAACATTTATAATAATTTCCTCCGTTTTCACTCTGTCACGACGGAGTGAATGGTCAACTAATACGAGTTCTACTTCGATTATTAATATCCGGCTTATCAATTACATTTGTATCATTGTTTAAAAATGCAGCGGGGATTTCAAGAATAGAATCGCTGATATCCGGGCGTGAATTGCAATGACCACAGAAAGATAACAAAGATTACAATTCATTTATCCGTCTCTGCAGTGGGGATTTCAAAAATAGAATCTCTCGTATCCGGCCGTGAATTGCAAAAACCTCCTCTGCACGTACCGGTATATGTAATGGAAGCAAATAAATATTAGAATTCAACATTTATCCGTGTCTGCCATCTATCTATCCATTCATCCATCCATCTATCTATCCGTTCATCCATCTATCAACCAGCTGTAGACCTAACCATTCACGACGGGCGGTGGTTCTCGCAGGGTACTCCGACTTCCTCCATCATTCAGACTGGCTGTCACCATGAGTGAAAGTACCTCAAGGCCCCCCTCAAGTGTGACATTAAGCCAAATCCCTCCACCCCCTCCCCCTCCCCCCACACACGTATCCATCCATTCATCCATCCGTGACGTGCATCCATCCTTTTCCGGATACAGACCGATATGGTCTCGTTTAGGCCCTACGGTTGTTAATTGATTAGGTTTAGTTGGAGGTCGAAGGGTATTACTCTCTCCACCCCCCATCCCACCCCCCCGCCTTCCGGAGAGACAAACCAAATAAACGGTACGTTTCCCAGTTTAATGGTTACCGTAACATACACCTTATTTTTGCCTGATTTGCTGGGCCGAAATCTGAAATATATTTCCGCATTTTTTTTTATTATCGTACCGTATGTAGAAGCCGGAATCTCAATATACGATTTGAACGACGAACGATACACTCTCCCCGCCTCCGGCACCCCACAACGTAAAGTATTGGTGCAATTCAATGCATCATTCCTGAGTGATGAACGAAATTATGAATGTGCTTTCTGTTAGTAGTGGAAAAAGGATATCTTTGGAACATAGGAACAGGAGCAGGATCGTGAATGGGACGGAGAGGGTGGAGCGGAAGTGACGTCTTCACTGGAAGTGACATCATCAACCGAAGTGATGCCATCACCTGAAGTTACGTAACGCAACACGCTTAAACTAAAGTGTTGAAACTTACTCGTAATGTGTTGAAATAACCCTTTAAGTGTGTCCACAGGGACGGCTCTTTAAGTGTTGTCCCTGTGGACACACTTAAAAGGGTTATTTCAACACTTTACGAGTAAGATTCAACACTTTAGTTTTAAGCGTGAAGAGCCTGAGCAGGATCGGATCATGATCAGAGTGATTGAAGCTGTAAAACAGGCTTGATCATCATAATGAGTGAATAGGGAGCAAAATAAAGGTGAAAGAGGTGCAATTAAGGCCAAAGGGATGTAATTAAGGTTAAAGATGTAAAAAACAGTATCAAGATCAGGTTATCTTAAGACAAAGACAAATAAATAAACACAGTAGTGACATAGAAAACCGGAACAGAAAGCAAACTTATATATTCATCAGTGGGGAATTTGAGAAAGCACAGAAAACTTATGCTTTCCAATATGAACATAGAAATAAAGGAAAAGATTCCATCAATATTAAACAACACAGAGAAAACTCATTATATAACAAAATATATCTTTATTTATAACGCAGATAGAGTACCACAATTCAATGCATCATTGCAAATATATAACATTGTACTCTTTGCTCATACATAATGTATATTTGTAAAAAAAAATGAATATTTACAATTTACTTTTTTTATTCTTTAAAGAAAAAAACGCGTTCAAATTTCCGAACCATCAGTGTCTCAATCGTATTCCCCATCTCCCCATTTCTCGAATAAGCCCTTTCTCTGTTTGATACCCAGTTTAATAACTTCCTCATAGTTAAGAGGCAGGGGAAGCCAATATTTGAATTGATTGAATGACCCTATCCTGCCAGCAGCCAGAAGACAGAGGGACAATGTATCCAAGCCCAGAAGTTTTCTTGGTTCTATTGAATTAAGACCATATGTTTGAGACAATGCAAATTCTTTAGTACACATATCAGCTGTATGCCTTAGGGGGAAACTGAATTCTAATTACTCTATGTACCATACAGGTAACATTCGGGTACCTTGTCCCTTAATATTGTTTTCACATTGAAGCTGATGGGCCGTCTTCAAACTTTCGTTGTATTTATTTTTTTTCAACATATTACAATGGATCACGTGATCATAAAACTTCTGACGTAATCACACTTCGTTGTTGGAATATAGTCCTTCTTTGCCATATCACCATATTCATCTTCATCATAACCCAGTCTGTTGCTTCCTCTCATCGATATCTACACAATATTCCTCATATATAGACACAGTAAACATATATCCCCAGACATAATATTTGATATATATCTCTCAGTATTAATAGGCTGGTCTATCTCTAGGATGATTACTTCCTTCATAATCACTCTCTTCATCTGAAGAGTATTTTCTTTTACGTCGTACCATTCCACTCATATTCATAATCCGACCCGACCCGATGGAATTCATCATCTTCACCCCGTTTGGCCCAAGGTTGGATGAACCTTAATTGTATATAGCAAATCTCCAACTTGTACTATTTGTACTGTCTTGTCAATCTTCCTCGGTTTACAACTGGTTGGTGTAATATATCAAAGTATAATTGTCTTCAACCTCTGGTGTTCCCGAGTATTTGGTTTGAGATCGACAAGTAAGTGTCCATAGAGGGAAGAGATCGCGTCTTCATACACTGTAATGCAGTAGTTGAGTCTTCTTGGATAAAGAGATAAAGAAGACGACCTAATACGGATATTTGTTGCTTGTCGATAGAATTTTTAAAAAGAACAACAAACTGGCAATTCAACGCGGTATCTTCTGAAGCTTTGTCCTGATCAAACAAGTTCTGCTCTATATAAACAACGAATACGTTGTCAAGGTGTGATCCTTTGGTAAACAAGTCTTCAAATTCTCGTGGCCTGTTTGACCATCCTCATAAGATCATCCACTATCATGGGTCTACATATCTTTCAAGGTCTCGCAATAATGCATCCATCCACCTAGGTTTCTCGTTTTCAGTAGAAACAGCAACTTTCATCGTAAATGAATGGTATAAGCGTTTCTCAGCATTTGGTGTAGTATGACTCTTCATCTGAATCGAATTAAGATCCCTATTTGTTTGTACTATGTTCTACCCCAAATGCTGCTTGTCCCTGTCCGTCGTGTGCGTGCCAACTTCTCAAATGTCTTCTCAGATTAGACTGATTAGACATTGACTTTGAACATACATACGCAAACCATGGTTAGTGGGTTTCCTTGTATAACTACATGTAAGATGTCTTGTATGACTTATAGCTATTCGTCTGCAGTATATGAAAAATGAAAAATAGCTTTAAGCCCATACACTCCAGATTCCGGATCACTTCGAATCATTCCGGTTCATTCCGGATCTCTTAACACATTCCAGATCTCTTCGGGTCAGTTTGATTTCCTTTGCGACATACAGGAGCGTCCGGTGCTTTTAAGAAAGCTCCAATCCATCACTGGAAGCACGTGTCACTCACTTAGATATCTCACCCATTCACTCACTTACGCATCACTGGCGTATGCCTGGATATTGGAGTATCGTCTGGTGAAACCCCGACGTCTCTCACAACTCTGGTTCTCAGTAAAGCACCCCCTTCCCCTTGCGCATGCAAACGCGCATCAAAAGCAGACCTCGACAAGTCCAGACCCGCTGGTTCCACCTGGGAATAGTCACCACACAACCCACACAGATGATTCGCGTTCTCTACTAATCCCCGAGTGCATTTGCGCACATTAGATAATACCCTTTCTCTACTACTCCCCGAATGCACATGCACGTATCATCGGTCAACATCTTAGTCTTATTCCACACAAGGAAAGCTTGAATACGACCTCCTGGACACACATCTACTCATCTCACATTTGGACCACAAATGACCTACATCGCCCCAAATTCTTCCATGTCCATTCAAAAATACCCTTTCTATACTATACCCCAGTGCGCATGGGCCTTCGGCGATCAGGACACTATGGAAGCCGGATGCGGCCATTCGTCGCTTCGTCAAATCGACTTTTTAAAAGTCGAAGTCGTAGTCAAAGTCGAAGTCGATTCGGCGATTTCACGAAGTGAAAGTCGAAGTCGTAGCGAAAGTCGAAGTCGATTTGGCGATTTCACGAAAGTCGAAGTCGTAGCGAAAGTCGTCGAAGTCGTAGTCAAAGTCGAAGTCGATTCGGCGATTCGACGATGCGAAGTGACGAAGTCGCGAAGTGGAATTTCACTTCGCGACTTCGTCACTTCGCATCGTCGAATCGCCGAATCGACTTCGACTTTCGCTACGACTTCGACTTTCACTTCGTGAAATCGCCGAATCGACTTCGACTTTCGCTACGACTTCGACTTTCACTTCGTGAAATCGCCGAATCGACTTCGACTTTCGCTACGACTTCGACTTTCGCTACGACTTCGACTTTCACTACGACTTCGACTTTCGCTACTACTTCGACTTTCACTACGACTTCGACTTTCGCTACGACTTCGACTTTCACTACGACTTCGACTTTCGCTACGACTTTCGCTACTACTTCGACTTTCACTACGACTTCGACTTTCGCTACGACTTCGACTTTCACTACGACTTCGACTTTCGCTACGACTTCGACTTTCACTACGACTTCGACTTTCACTACGACTTCGACTTTTGAAGATACAGTTGGGCGTATGATCGGGAATAACATAAAAATATGTAAAATAAAGCTTGTGGGGTGCATTTGACGAGTAAAATATTGAGTAATTTTGACCTTGTTTTCTGGATATTTTTTCGCTTTGCTGGAAACCATCTGTGCTCTCAGTGTCTCCTCCGTCGGTATTTTCTACTTCTCTTCCAATTTCATTCTAATTTTGTCATAAAAATACCAACAGGTACTCGGATTTATTGAAATGTTGGCTTTCTGAAAATATAAAGTTTGATGGTTCTATTAAAAATATTTGCGAAAATACTGCATAAAAATCAGTACTGAAAACAACTGAGATCTGGCTGCATACGTCGAAACCCGCTAGATTGGGTATACAAGTATTTGGAGCGAGACTCAACAGTCCCTGGTGCAAACCAGAGCTAATTCAGGATCATTTTTATACCTGAAGAACACCAACAAGGCAGGTGAGAAAAAAATAATAAAAAAATAAATAAAAATCGGGGCGGGCGGTGATGGGAAACAAGACATTTTTTATGGGACCTAGCCCGACTACGCTTGTGGAATTAGCTGCAGATAAAAGGTGCAATCATATGATATTGTTCAGATAGTATCACTATGCCAACAATGATCAACCGCAATTCAATGTTAATCACATTATGGAAATATTTGTTCAGGTGACACACGGTTTAATTGGCCACATCTGTGACACTCCTTGTTTCGCGTTTGAACGGAGTTGTATCTTTTAAATTACTCAGAGGAGGTTCATCTCTCTCGCCAATTGTCATAATCCACCCTTATCGTCCACAATGAACCCAAAACTTTGACATGATACTTTATGCTTCTTCTCTTCAAATTAGAGCCTTAACCACCCCCTCCAACACTTACACTCTCTGATATCGTTAGCCTCTAAAGATACGGTATATAACTTTGATGGTTCCCAAATTACGAGCTCCTTTTCGGGTAGTACTTTTGTAAGTACGCCCGTATATGAGAACAGTTGCAATTGAACCTGCACCGAAATCAACGAAATGTCACCGATTCGCCGTATGGCAGCACAAAAAACAAAACAAAAAACAAATAAAACCAATGAAAGTGCTATAGAATCCCCTAAATATTCAACTTTATACTTTTTGTTTTTTTTCCATATATGATACATATAGAAATTATCATAATTAAGATATGGGACATGTAAAATACGGTGACATTAAAACATAAAATACACATTACACACATAAGACCTATACAAAAGTCACGGACACCTCTATTATGACATAAAAACAGGTAGGACAACATACACTCTTACATAAAAACATAAAACACTATGACATGTAAAACAGACACTAGGACATAAATATCTATAAAACCAACGCTATGACATGAAAACCCATAGAACAAACACTATGACATAAAAAACCTATAAAACAAACACTATGTGTATGACAAAATAACAGTCTTGCTCTGTTATGCAAGAAAAACTGTTCACAACCCTTAAATAGGGGCCAACTTTCTTGTGAAGCGGAAATAAGTTTATTTCCGATCATGCTCTCAACTCTGTCTTCAAAAGTCGAAGTCGTAGTGAAAGTCGAAGTCGTAGCGAAAGTCGAAGTCGTAGTGAAAGTCGAAGTCGTGGTGAAAGTCGAAGTCGTAGCGAAAGTCGAAGTGGTAGTGAAAGTCGAAGTAGCGAAAGTCGAAGTCGATTCGGCGATTCGACGATGCGAAGTGACGAAGTCGACTTCGTCACTTCGCATCGTCGAATCGTCGAATCGCATCGTCGAATCGCCGAATCGACTTCGACTTTGACTACGACTTCGACTTTTAGAAAGTCGATTTGACGAAGCGACGAATGGCCGCATCCGGCTTCCATAGGACACTGTACACAGCGGGAGCGCATTGACTTCCTGTTGCCAACACTTATGTGCTAGTGTAGGGGTGCAGATAGGCGCCTAGTGCCGCGTGCGCATCCAACTTTATCTGCGCGTTCTCAACTAATGAAGACATCACAGCCACGTAACCTGTACTTCACAGTGATGCGTCCATTGAGACTGTTTGGTGTGGATTGACTATATAATGTATATTGCTCACACCCAAGGACATACAAAACATCATCATAACTCCTAAAACAGACAGTCCTTTCTCTACTATTCCCCAACTTCGCATTATTAAATTTGAATTCCACCACCAGTGATTCACAATGCCCAAATATCCTCCACTCCAAATAATCTGTTAAAATGGTATATCCTTTGTTTTTCTCATATACGTAAGCGGACAGCTAATACTCCTCCAGTACGCTTTTCATACGTGGCGCGCCTACCCATACGGTATTGTGGATAAGGGATTATAGGTGTGCATGCGCAACCAGGAATGGGCCCCTCTGCCGATAAGGAGAGGGATGACAGGCATCGGACCTTCACCTGACGAGATTCCTAGAACAAGGCATGCGCCATAGGGTATTGTAGTTAGAGGATTAAGGGTGGGCATGTGCAATCGGAAGTGGAACGCTTTACCGAGAACGAGAGCGGCGAGAGACATGGGGTTTCACCCAACGAAAATCCTGGACCCAGCCATACGTCATAGGATAATGTGGGTATGTGATTATTGGTGCGCATGCGCAACCGAAACTGAGACACTTTGCCGAGAACTAGAGGAGTGACAGGCATCGGGGTTTCACCCAACGAAACACCTGGATCCAGTATGATGGCCGAGAAGGGACGTCGCGGTATTGTGTCATGAATCTGGACCGACACACGAAGGCAGAATACGAAGTCAGGATGCGAAGGACGAAGGCAGGATGCGGAGTGCGAAGCCAGGATGCAAAGCGCGAAGCCAGGGTGCGAAGGACGAATCCAGGATGCGAAGCGCAAAGTCAGGATGCGAAGGCAGGATGCGAAGCGCGAAGTCAGGATGCGAAGCGCGAAGTCACAATGCAAAGACTGGAAGCGAAGCGCTAAGTCAGGATACGAAGGCAGCGAAGTCAGGATGCGAAGGCAGGATGCGAAGTACGAAGCCAGGATGCGAAGCGCGAAGTCAGGATGCGAAGGCAGGATGCGAAGTGCGAAGCCAGGATGCGAAGCGCGAAGTCAAGACGCGAAGGCAGGATGCGAATGTAGAAGGCAGGATGCGAAGCGCGAAGGCAGGATGCGGAGTGCGAAGCCAGGATGCGAAGCGCGAAGTCAGGATGCGAAGGACGAATCCAGGATGCGAAGCGCGAAGTCAGGATGTGAAGCGCGAAGTCACAATGCAAAGACTGGAAGCGAAGCACGAAGTCAGGATACGAAGGCAGGATACGAAGCGCGAAGTCAGGATGCGAAGGCAGGATGCGAAGTACGAAGCCCGGATGCGAAGCGCGAAGTCAGGATGCGAAGGCAGAATGCGAAGTGCGAAGCCAGGATGCGAAGCGCGAAGTCAAGATGCGAAGGCAGGATGCGAAGTACGAAGCCAGGATGCGAAGCGCAAAGTCACGATGCGAAGGCATGATGCGAAGCGCGAAATCACCGCACCTGACTTCGCATCCTGCCTTCGCATCCTGACTTCGCGCTTCGCATCCTACCTTCGCATCCTGACTTCGTCCTTCGCATCCTGCCTTCGCATCCTGACTTCGCGCTTCGCATCCTGACTTTGCGCTTCGCATCCTGCCTTCGTCCTTCACATCCGGACTTCGCATCCTGCCTTCGTGTGTGGGCCAAGATTCATAACACAATAAAGCGATGTCCCTTCTCGGCCATCATAATCAAGACATTCTAGTGGGACCTGCACATGGCGTAGTATCCTAGTAGCATTTGCTATATCCTGTGTAAAATGTGACGATTTTATTCAACGTCACAAAACATTATTGCGGAAACTTATAAATCAAGGCTATGCCACCAAGCGTCCCCACTCAAAGTTTCTCAAATTTGGTGATACTTATCGCATGCTGATAGCAACATACGAGCGTAGCGTGCAAGATATATGGCGATACGTTTCGTAACTTATGCTTAGCTGGGGCTAGGGGCCGTATAAACTCATGTACTTCAAGATCCTTATGGTTTTCATATGAACAGTCACAATCAAAACATCACCGAGATACATCAGTCTCTAGATGACGACTTTAAATCGAATATCCTATGGATTAGGGAGCTTCGTGAAATTGGGGCATGCCAGGAACTGGCATAAGGTATTCCAAACAGAGTGGCATGGTGCGCCGGGTTGGAACCCCTAGGAACTTCATGGCATACTCTTTGGAACTCAGCTGACAAAGGATGGCTTCTGCCATACCATGAGATGGCATGGAGGAAATGGCATATGCCATTCCAATTGGAACACCTCTTCATCCAGATTAGAACATCAAACTGGGCATGGTGTATCCCATTTGGATAACCGGCACATGCCATTCCTATCAAGGAGCTCCCTTAAGAATATTGATCAGCGATACGGATTTGATATTTTTGGAACATCATGATGTCTTGCCAGGATCATTGAAAACTGTTGACGATTTCTCTCTTGCAGGAAACTAATGCTGATTTATGGAATTAGAATAGGTCTTTGGATTATGGACGCGGATAGTCTTTGATGGACGACGGCTGAATTATGAATGACGGACCAGACGCTTGTAATTGTAGGTAGCGTATTATGAGTGCGCAGTCGCAACCAGAAATGCAGCGCCCTACCGAGAACGAGAGTGGTGAGGAACATCAAGGTTTCACCCAAAGCGACTCCCGCACCCAAATTGTGGGTAAGAGATTATGATACGGATGCGCAACCGGAAGTGGGACGCTTTACCGAGAAAGAGAGGAGCAGAGACATCGAGTTTCAGCCAACGAGACTCCCGAATACCGAGCTTTTCGTGACCGGCGGTCTAGGGCATTTCCCTGTGACGAGCGGTGGCGCAATCTATGTGGAAAGGGAGAGGACTCTGAAGGATACTTGCGCTCCTCGAACTCGAACTTCGAAGGGTGCATGCTTGTATGGGAGGTCTAGGGAGCGAATATAGACGTATGATGTGTCATCTTGAATTTCGTGAACACACTCTACGACGAGAGTGATGTCCCGTACCACGTGACGGTGACGTTATACGTAGTAGACAAAACGATCTGATACGCACCCGAGTGGGAAAACAGTACATGCCTATACACTAACTCATAGTCGTGGGCATGCGGGGATGAATATACTTTCGTTGTCTGCAGGGGCGAGTGCGTATATAGTCAATCCCCGAATTGTACAATATTTTTTACCTCTTTGGGTTTACTAGATGCCGGTGTAACACTTTCTAATACATTTTTCTTCAATCTTCGATGTTCAGATGTGGTTGGTTTAAGGCCGACTCATAAATGCTCATAGGGAAATGAGATTGTGGTAGGATTCTGCTGGTGGACAGCTAGTCCCCGAGGCCCGCCTCTGTACATGTCTCTCGACAAAAATATGTAGGTTTATTGTTTTGGTGGAAAATTTAAGCCGAACGAAGTCGCGCATTACAGGTTAGTTTTCCTGGGTATTCTTGCATTTACCAGTTTTACCCCATGTTTAGGCGTTTACTCAATCAGACGTCCATGATTAACATCAGATGAGTTGTTTGAGCTGATCTGTCATCACAGTTCCCGAGCTAGCGTATCTAATTCCGCTTAAGCCGGTGCTAGGGGCCGTGTGGATACTTCATTGTTTCCACATGAACAGCTGCAATAAAAGCGCGGCTGAGATACTAAGGCTACATCCGAGAATCCACCGAATTCTCGGGTCTGAATGTTAGGTGTCAACGAATGCTTTCCTGTGGAGTCATATAGTTGCTTTCTAGTCGCCAGACGTCGCCAATTTTCCCCACCTCTTGCATATCGCTCCAATTTATACGATTTCATGAAGTAGCCAAGTCTTCGAGGATAAATAAGCCGACATAATAATGAAATCTGTTATTCGGCGATGAAGTTGTTGAGAAGAATGACATACTGACAATTCAAATCGATATCTCTGGATGCTTTGCCCTGGTTAAATAACTTTTTTATAGTAGGTTCCGCAACTTCTATCGTGAATGGACGGAGAAGGGATTTTCATCCTCTGATATAACTGGCATTATGCTGTTTAGATTTCATGGCTGATTGTTTGATGGTATTAACCTCCATCTCTTGTGATGATGGTAAATGCTTCTCAACCTCCGATTCGATGTGCATCCCTCCATTAATAGGATTCTTAGACCCGCTATGTACCTATCGACTCTGGCTCTACCAACTACCAGATCTCGGACACTTCTTAGAGAATAGAGTACATATGTTTGCCGTGGTATAAATGGATATAATCGATTTGTTAAAGTGCTAATGCAGCGAAATTTTTATTAAATAATTTGATTCTCTATTCTTTCGTGATTAATTTGCTATATCCATGAGGAAAATCGGACAAGGAGAAGTTCTTATTTCAAAAGGAAAAGGGCGTGCAATTGTGCTCTTAAAAGTGCGACCGTTTACATGGCTTTGTTTACAAATATGATGACGTCATAAGTATGACAGATGGTCAGCTTGAGTCTGGGCTCTGCATGGCGGACAGTGTTTGGAGGGAGGCAAGCCCGTCCTCGAGGCCAATATACTGGTTTGTTTAATAAAATTTTTGAATTTAATGTTCATCAGGAAATTAAGTATGACAAGGGTTTATTATAAGACATACCTGTGAATGAATACAGACAATTTGTATGGACCTAATGAAGATACAAAAAGCCCCGCGCATCCGCGACCGAGCAAAGCCTACCGTGTGCAACCAGGCTAAATTGAATTCATTGCCATAGAAATGACTTCAAATTCCACTGAGCAGTTCCATTATAATTTTTATCTGGTCAAATTAATTACCAAGAATCTGTAGTCTATATAAATTTGTTTTGTACGATATTTATAAAATTTATCTGCCAGTGTCCGCATTTTATTTGCCTACGGTGTATCACTTATCATTACACGGAAGGATTCGCAACTTCAAGAAAATAACGAAGATCGATCTTCATTATCCCCAGATTCTCAGAGAGATATGTTTTCTTCTTCCCATTACAATCAACTTTAAATTAGATCTAAAAACATAATATTATATGCTCTAAATTGGAATGCCCAAATCTATCACGACGTCTGAAGCGGCCCGTCTGAAGTGCTCCCGCCGAGGTCCGCGTGCAAAAACAACAGTCTTCGGTCTTCAATTTCACATTCCGGTTTCCTTGTCTGCTTGTGCAAAAAGTGAAGGCTTTATTAAGAATTTCTTCCATTCACTCTAGATCTATATTCTATTTGCATTCCACAATATGATCGGTTATGAAAGCAAATGTAAACTGTTCATAAGTTTGTGCGGTATGAGAAAAGAAAAAGCCATTCAAAATTGTTGAATAATATTTTTTTATCAGAATTTATATTTGTCTTATATATTTTTCTGTGCTGTCGGTAAAATTATCTTGCACCCTTCTCGATTATTATCACAGACAATTTTTTAGCATTATGTAATTCTTTCAGAATAATGTTGAACTAATTTCATGTTTATTTTTTATTTCAGATACTCCCGAGAGACTCGTTTTTCAATGTTGTCTTTGTCCTGTTTGTTGTTTTGTTGTTGTTTGAATCTTCTTTAGTTGAAATGTTTGAAATGTTAGTTTTCTCGGTATGTAAACTTCAATTTAATATTTTACGTAGTATTCTGAAATTATGTTGGTGCATGGCCTAGAGAAAGCTGAGCTCACTAATCTTTTCACTTACCCGGTTGCCGGCATGACCGTGTATTCAACATGCAGTTACTCAGACGATACAAACTTTGAAGATTTTTAAAATAATTTCTAATGCCAGGGGAATATTTTTGATGACAAATAATTGCATAGACAGAGTTTGGAATATATTGTGAGTTTCGACAGCTGATGTGATTTATTAACTGATAAATCCACGAAAACCCCGTTCCCTCCTATGTGAATCAGATAGTAACTGCATGCACTCGTCCAACTACGGTACTGCCCACGAATTCAGGTAAATAAATCATTTTAACTGATCATGCACGGACACGTGGCCGACTAGATTCTTTCTTTCATTCCTGGCACGTTACCATATGAAGACAGTGATGGATATCAACAGTATTAACTCAACAACAATGTGAATTAAGTCTATGGATATTGGCCTTCGCCATATGCTACGCATATATCGCTGGCTTGCTCGTCGATCGGCATGTCATACTTATGACGTCACATATACGAAAAACATGGCGACCGTAAATGTCGCACTTTATCTGCTAACCCCCTTGTGTTTCGTAGCAAAATATAATATCTTCCTGTTTAAAACTCTCTGTGAGAATTTTATTAAATTAAAGCAGAAATCCCAAACCATAAAATTTCATGATAAAAATGAAATTGACAATTTCGCTGCATTAGCACTTTAAGGCCATTTCCTTGGTTATATATGACATTAAAAAACGCATTCACAGACACACATTTTCATCCTTCTCTCGTAGATTTTCTTGAGGGATGCCCATTTCCGTTTTCTTTAACGCAATGATGTAGGGTAAACTTGAACGTTGGCTTTCTGACGTCTGTCAAGTTAAGCTATCCGTTCTACAACTTGTTGAATTGAGGATATGGATGTAATCCTCACCGTTTTAATCTCCTCCAAATGTGCGGATTATTAGTTGAATCCTTCATGTGGCTGTCTTGGGAGGTTTTATGAAGGTTGATATATTCACCTTCTCTCATCTTGATTTTAGATTATGACCGTAGAAAAGATTCCGCCTGGTCTACATATAATGCTATAACACTTGCGCCTATTACATCCTGCTAACCGTACGTATATCTGAAACGTTTTAGCACGGTTGTGTGAAATATACACGGGACATTTGGACATGCGTAGGTGTTTATTTGAGAGAATCTAGTTTAAAAGATGAAGGTGAGGAAGGGTATAATTGTCGTCTCCTCCATATAAAGTGGGGAAAACAAACAGATAAATTACAAGATGAAATTCCTGTCTCAAGTTTCACTGTTGTTTCCATCGTGAATTGAAGAAACATAAATATATCTATATCCATGTATGTTTCACACAGTCTCTCTCACGTGGCAGAATCTCTCCCCAATAGGAGACCACATACACTCGTCCACTGCTCTTGGCCTTTTGTCAAATGAAACGCGGAGTAAACGTTTCAACATAACATGGCGAAGGGGGAGAGAAGTTGTCAAATTTAAAAATATTTCATTTGACACACTGACCGTGGGTCAAATAGCTATTAAGCACGCCTATGAAAACATTATTTTTTATTCTATCACACTTGTGTCAATAACATCGAGCTAACCGTGCAATTATTACACGTTTTAGCACGGTTATGTGAAATGTACATGTGTCAAGTGCAGGTGTTCATTAGGAGATTCCAATTCACAAGTCGGGTGAGGATAGGGTCGTCTACTTTCATACAAGTAACAATCGAATAAAACAAACGAATAAGTTACAAGATGAAATTTCCTTCTCAAGTTTAACTGTTGTTTCCATCGGGAAATAGGCATATATCCACGTAATTTCCCAACAGCTTATTTTACGCACGATTAGTTTATAAATTTTGGGGCGCGGGCGAGGTTAGTGTGGGAAAGTTCATAAATTTTAGGGCGCGGGCTTCGCTCTTGCCCTAAAATATAAACTTTCCCACATTACCCGTCCGTAAAATAATCATTTAGCACGCCTATGAAAACATTATTTCTTAAATTTGATCCACTTATCAACATCGCAAACGGAATCATCTCTTCTCATCATGTTAAAGCTAGAGTAAGTGTTGGCTGTGTGACGCGGTCGAGGGTTTCTCCAAGAATAGTCCATGAAGCGATACAGTCAGTACCGGTATATACAATTCAAGAGGGACGTCTTAATAATATTTTCGATGTCCTGCGAAACCCAACTCGCGAATTTTCCAGTCTCCGGTGACTGTATTTTTTCGGTTGTGTGGCAGTGTGGGTTGCCTCCCTTCTATAAATACCTTCTCTACACCCTCTTTAATGGAATGTTGGGATTTATTCAGCATGTGTCCTATCTATAAGTATGTGAAAAAGATGTCGATAGCTATGGGAAGAAAGTTGATTCCATCGTTATACACATCAGTCATATCTGTATCCCATAGATTGTAGATACCAGCAGACATAACTACATAACGAATGAGTTTCTGAAGACTGTACGCGTCTTGATAGCTCAGTCGTTGACATCAGTTCGGCCAGTGGGACAGCATACCCACTTTTCTTCAATATACTAAGAGTATTGAAATAGTCTTGTGAGAGTATGAAAAGGTCTTTAGTATATATCATCAGACCAATTCTTCATACACCAGGGGTACACAAAACGTGGGAATGTGGAAATAGTGTCATATAGACGATCAAGAAAACAACAAAATAATAATAGTAGCATTTATTATTAATATTCCGTATTAGCGTTCAATCTTTTGCATTGTTGTCCAGCATTCCTCTGAGTTATATGCAAGCCATTTCTGAAATAACTGGTAATAGACACACAAGTTATACGCATAACAATCATTATGACAGAGGCTGGAAGATGAAATAATAAACAATTGTATCGGGTGTTACACCCCAAACTAGTTTTATTGAAAAAATATAAATAAAAATGTGTTTCATAAATGTGGAAGTTATCTCCCTTATATGTGTAGGATTGACAAGTATACTCCAGAAACTTGACGAAGTCGATGTTCTAAAATCTTGAAGAATGTCCATATGAATCGACGAAATATCCAATGTCCTTGTGGAAAGAAAAACAAAATCCAATGACTTTCATTCAAGTGGCAAGGCTTGGTATTAATGATTTAACCGCATCGTCTCTCAATCACACAAGTTGAATATTTACTTCTGGGTAAGGATCGCGCAGAGTACTCGTCAGTATTCATCGCCAATCGTGGATACTGTTCCGAGAACGGTTCACTTCGAAATGAGCCGGAAATTGAGTGTATTCAGTGAAAGTATGGGTTATGCCATTCCCGAACTCGGTCATTACCTTTCCAATGACGTCGAACAGTCTGAGATATGCGGAGGTAAAGCGTGATATTTCTAGATATGTATCCTAGTTTTTTTTATGGAAGGAACGGCCTGGTGTATTTACTCCATCAACATACATCGAAATACTGGTTAGATTGAAGTAACGGACGTTGAAGGGGTTGGCTTTTATTATCTCTTTTTGTTGCTGTCGATGTGACAAATCCAATTATCAAACGGGTAGGTGTGGATTGAAACTTATTATCCCAATTGTTTATAACCTGTACACCAAATATGGTAGATATGCTTACTACCCTCCGGATGTACGGATATTTCGCAGTAGTTCGTCCTATAACTGATACTGGGATTCACTCGAACTTTCAACATTTTATAGTCAAGTAAATATCCACTATAATGAGTTTTACATATGCTGGATGTATACCATGATCTGGGTTTCCCCCCCATGGTACGAAGATAAAGGGTGCAGCAAGCCTCAGATCCGACTTTCAATATTTATCCATCGTCCATAAAATCGTCATTAATGTACGGCGTGTTTCGTATGGCAGTTAACTTCAATTCCTAACGTGTATGAAGTACAAATAAATATAACACAGTATGGTTTCTTAGGGCTCGTCATATTTTCAAGCTGACGTCAACTCCGTTGAGTAGGTATCATGATCGAGTACATCTTGTAAAATAGAACCGTTCATTTGAATGTGTTGCTCTTATTGATTTGAATTTGTCTAACCAATGAACTGACTCATCCAAATATGGATCACCGGTATCTAAATGATAACCAGAATGCTTAGCATATAACTGCGTCGAAGGCTGAGTGTTTTCACATCTCTCTCGAAATTCACCATTGTTTGAGTGAAATCCTTGTACTGGAATTTGGTAGTATTAGGTGTTGTAAAATTTCCTTGCATCAGAGACAAACACTTGCGATTACATGGGTTGGAAAAAATGTCTTGCGAGGAGGGTTCCATCCTTCTGCATCAATTTGGCTTTGGCGTATAGCCTACTACGTTTAGGGGGTTTGTACAGATGGTTCAACCTCTAGATAATTAATTCGTTCCACTGCCGTTTGTCCTTGAAGGGTAAAGCGAGTTATCCCTTAGGTTGATATTCCTTGAATTCGGATAATTCCATTTTTATGGAAAGAAAGGATTCTTATGAGTCTCTTAAGATAAAGTGTTATCGATGAAGGCTGTGTGGGAAATGAAGCCGATTCACCTCGTTCATTCTTTATATATATTTCGACATCGAAATGGCTAAGGCTATGGGAATGTAGCGTGGCGATAGTTTTCCTAGCCAATCCTTCGACTTCGACACGACGAAGTAGGGTTGCTTTCGTTTCTCCGACATATGATTCACCACTTATGTCGAAATAAACAAATAGTTGAATTCCGTGTGAGGAGATTTTATACTGCGACTGTTTGAGGATAAATAGTTCAACGAAACCAACAGACCATCCTCGATTAAATCGCAATGATTGATTCAAGTCAACATTGGAGCGATATGCAAGAGGTGGGAAAAATTGAAATGGCTAGGGTTGTTCTATGGAAACAATTGGATCGAGTGGGTGCTTCGGGATGATATAGATGTCCATTCGGGTAGGAGTGACCTCTGATGATCTGGCGATTTAATCCGTATACGGTCCTTTTATACATTTAGATTCAGCGTTGTTTCTCTTACAGTGTTCGTAAGATATCATCTATGAAACCGAATCGAGCCTTGATGAGTAGCCACTGGTGATAGTTTAATGCCGCATCCTTCCTCGAAGGTTTTCCGTTTAGAAAATAACGTAAATCATTTCGTGTGTATTTACCCCGATATATAGGCATGCAAAAACTTGCAAACCGTTAGATATTTGTTGCATAACCTTGCACAACGTTGTATTTGAATAGTCGTAATAGCTGGAGTGGCATTTAGGATAACAGGTGTTGATTACTAGGCATACCGATTCTCTGAGAAGTTAGGTGTTGACCGTCGTTGACTGGTATATAAGATTCTGATTGGTCGATTTCCATACGGTAATTGGGTATCAAGGTATGTAGCCGAGAATATAAGGGAGTTTCCTGCAATAGATTTCCTCGCAACAATCGCCACGGTATACCAAAAATTATCACGCAAACAAACATTACCGACGTTAATTTGCAGATTAAAGTCACGTGAACAAAAATGTAGACTGCGTACATGATTCTTATTGGTCGTTTTTTCGCTGTTGCAGCCTTATGATTTCCTAATCGGTCCAAACTTTTCCTCGTCCTTCTCCAGCTCTTTCGCCTCCTTGCTCCTGCATCCGCTCCTCCTGAACCTCAACCTGTACCGAACCTGAACATGTGTTATGAGGGCCTTTGCCTCACTATTTGTATGGAAATGAGGTTTGGTGATGTCGTATGGTGAAATAAAGATAAAGTGATACCGATTAATAACTTATCTTCCAAACGGCACATCGTATTTAGACCTATATCTTTATAAAGATGAAGCGGGCCTTCACTCTCGCGACTTTACGACAAAAAAGATTATTGCAATTTCGACATCGTAAACTATCACTCTCTGGACAGCTATATTCCAGTGGCGTATTCCTAGTAGCATTTGCTAGATCCTGTGTTAAATGTGACTATTTTACTCAACGTCACAAAACATTATTGTAGGAACTTATAAAACAGGGCTCTACCACCAAGCGACTTCACTCAAAGTTGTTCAAATTTGGCGATACATATGCATGCTGATAGCAAAATACGAGCGAAACGTACAAGATCTGTGGCGTTTTTGTGCATACGTTTCGTAACTTGTGTCTAATCCCGCATAACCCTGGGCTGGGAACCCATTTACTTCAATATCCCAATGGTTTTCATATGAACAGTCACAATCATGGCGTGACAGATACATCGTTCTACAAATGACTTTTAAAGAAAGTCATATGGATTAAGAATACTGATCAGCGATACGGATTTGATATTTTTGGAACATCATGATGTCTTGCCGGCATCAATGGAAACTGTTGAACGCTGCTCTTGCAGGAAACTAGCCTATGTTTTTGTATACTATGATTGTTTTTGTTGTTTTTTTTGATCCGGACAGGCTCAATTCTCATAAGAAATGATATCAGGGGTGGAGCGGGGTCATGGATTCTGTTGCCTTGGTGCCAGCCTCGGCGTGCTTTGAATATGTGAATATTCATCAATCGATAGGCTACAGGTTAAACTTAAGTGAACAACCATATTTTGGGATGTCAAGAGATACCTCCCTTTGGTTCATTGCTTATCCCTCTCACTCGCTAGCAAAACAGTTCATATAGATTCTTAAGTGTTTCAAGTAGTGTCCAGGTGCCTGAATACCCCTCTTGCAAGCACGTTTTCGATTTCTCTCACTGATTCAGCGAGACCGAATGACGCCCCCACACCCCATTCCCAGCGAGGTAAATTCAGATAAAAAAAATGTATCGTAAGTAACTTAATTAATTATATCTCTTGCCAAGCAAAACTTGCATACAAGCGTCTAGTCCGTCAATCGTTATTCAGCCGTCGTCCAATAAAGAATTTCCGCGTCCATAATCCAAGGACCAAATTCATATAACAGCATTAGCACCAACTTAAAAAAATAAATCATAGTAAACATAGAACTAGGCAAGTCAGAAGCGGTCAACAGTTTTCAATTATGCCGGAAAAACATCATGATGTTCCAAAAATATCAAATCCGTATCGCGGATCAGTATTCTTAATCCATATGATTTTCTTTAAAGTCGTTATCTAGGATAGGATGTATCTCAGTCACGCTTTGATTGTGTCTGTTCATATGAACACCATGCGGATCTTGAAATACATGGGTTCATACGGCCCCTAGCCCCGGGTTAAGCGAAATTAGACACAAGTTACGAAACTTAATGCCACAGATCCTGCACTCTACATTCGTATTTTTCTATCAGCATGCGATATGTATCGCCAAATCTGAGAAAGACTGAGTGGAGGCGCTTGGTGGTATAGCCCTGTTTTATAAGTTTCTGCAAAAGTGTTTTGTGACGTTGATTAAAATAGTCACATTTAGCAAAGGATCAAGTAAATGCTACTAGACGAGATATGGAATATTACTGTCCATAAAGGAACAGTTTACGATGTCGAGATTGTAATCATCCCTTTTGTTGTAAAGCCAACGTGAGAGAAGGGCTGCTTCATTTTTTATAGAGATATAGGTCTAAATATGATGTGACATTGGGGATGACTAGTTTCATTCAATTCCAATGAAGGTGGATATATATCCTTGAATGCGTCATTATATGGCAAATTATCCACAACGAGAAGATCGTCTATAAAGCGTTTTGCGTTTTGCATGTCTATTTGTTATACCGGTACCTTAGTTAACATCTCTGCGAGATATGGTCACTTTATGACGGGATAGAAAAGTTTTGAGTAAGAAAACATCGAAAATCGCCTGAATTCGCCCCGTTTTACAGTATTCTCGTTCATCCGTTCAGTCTAGTCCATGAGCAGAAACAAACATTTCATGGTGGAACCATCCTCTAGTGAAGCAGAGATATATATCTGATGCAGATTCATCAAACCAATAACATAGATCCAGACTTTCTGGTTCAACTTTTAAATAGACGTTGCCAACTGCTGCAGACTTTACCGTAGTTGTTTGGAGCCGTTTTCTGACATTTGGGAAAAGCAAATCCTGGCTAATTCTCACCAGGACAGGCGCTAGAGCGTGTTGTACACCTTCCACGATATCGTTGTCTGGATAATCTCCGTCTGAGACCAGAAAATGGCAAGCAGTCTCATTGCCAAGAACGTGGCCACAAATACGGAAGTATTTCTTCCGAAATCATTTGTGTCCGTTCCCGATTTCCTATATGATCTCTTCTTTAGTTCTATAACAATCCATAGTTTTATCCACACGACAGAGAAATTGATCAATTTGTTTGACTAACCAAGCTTTCTTTTACATGAGCTCATATTTCACCGGCGCACCGACGAAGTCTACACACTTGACCAATATCTTTTCTACCAGATCATAAAATCTGCTTAACTTGAAATAAAAACTCCACAGCATCGATAATATCTTTGTAATGATTGACCTATTTAATGAAAACAGAGCCCATATATATGCAGATAAAAATATAAACAAATTTATTTAACTCTTCATAAATCACACACACATTCACACCAACATGCACACGTACATTGGATCCTTAATTTTAGCTCAGTATATATGTGCTTCCAATGACGCACTATATGTATAATAATAGAATCTGTTATAAATTGTCCTATAGATGATTCAGTTCATAAATAAGTAATAATTAGTCAATGTCCGTTAATAATTTCTGGAATCAATCAGTTCAATGTAATTCAATCTTAGATTTGTAATTGTCCGTATACCATATACCAGACCACGATACTACTGCTGGAATTCGGTTAGATGAAGACGTGATAACACGGGGTAACTTTTAAGTCAAACATTAGGCGGGCCACACGATTCCTTCGCCGACCGTATCCGGAGACAGAGGATAGGCCCTCCGCACCAGTGTTGTGAATGACAAATGATAGGCACCCCACACCAGTGTTGTGAATGACAGATGATAGGCACTTCACAGAGTCAGCCGTTGTGAATATGGCTCTAACTGGTCACCATACGTCTATCAGCAGAATTGTCCATAAAACACTGTAGGTCAACCAAATGAACAGTATTTACTATAATATTACAATAGAACGTATACACAATGATTCACATACATATATCAGCAATTCCAACTATTATGATATAAATTACTCTATATTGCATATGGGAGAATTATATCATAATCAAATATACATCTATTACATACCTCCAGTACTGCTAAATCATTTGCGCAGAAATCCGTTTGGCAGGTAGCCACAATTAAATGCCGGAACCTCGTCGTCATTTCCAACAATAAGAAATTCGTAACTTCTAGAATTTCTCTCTAGAAAATAACCCATATAACATGTAAGGGCTATAACCATATTATAAGCCTCTCCGGCCTATACCATATCCTAGACCTGTCTGGTCTGTACCGTTCTGTACGAACAACTATTCCAAATCTCTCAGCGACCACCAAAGCTCGAGCATTTATATCTAACGAATAACCGGTCCAAACAAATTCAAAAATATGCAGAGCAAATCTAGCCTGCTGGCAGTAGCATGCAAATATCAACTGTGCTCGAACCGTTCTATCGTTTAACATGAAGCAATTGTATACGGAGATGAAACATTACCATTTAAGCGGACATCAAATCAATACATTACCACAGCTAACGGCTTCAAAAATTCGTGTCGACGGTCATACAGGACAATTGTACATACCATGCTAACTCTTATTCCGACTTTACCGGTCCGAATACATTATCCTTACACACACAGGCGAGTCGCCTTCACGCAGGTTACATCAAAAACAGTCCAGGCATGACATGCGCCCCCCTAAGAATAAACTATCTTGAAAAGAATAGGTTATTACAAATATAAATCATGCCAAGATAGATAGGTCAGCATAGGTACTAAAATAAACACTGCTGTCAGTCACTACACAAGTTTGACCGATCACTATACCAACCGGCTGAGTACATCTGCACCAATATTGTCCTCACCTCTGATAGACTCCACAATAAATTTACAGGGTTGCAATTAAAGTGCCCAGCGCATTATTCTTTGATTATTGTGTTTTGCTTGGTCCAGGTATATCAATGACCGATGATCAGTCTGCAGGGTGAATTAGTTTCCATATAAGTAAACTTGAAATTTGGCGATTGGCCAAACAATGGCCATACACTCTCGTTCAACAACAGAGTATTTCTGCTCTGTCGGAGACAATTTTTTACTTATGTATGCAACTGGAAAATACTTATCCTCATACTTCGGTAAAAGCACTCCTCCTCAGCCATAATCCGATGCGTCTGTTCGTAGAATAAACCTACGGCTAAGATCAGATAATTTCAATATAGGTCCGTGACAGAATTCGTTCTTTAACTTCTCAAAAGCAATCGTATGCTCTCGAGTCCACGGTAACTTGTTCGGTACACCTTTCTTAGTGAGATCAGTCAGCAATAGAGCCTTTTCTGCAAAATTCGGAATGAACTGACGATAATAACCTGCAAGTCCCAAAAACGACCGAAGTTGCTTTTTAGTCTTTGGGATTGCAGCCTCTCTTATGTTGGCGATTTTATCGTCTTGAGTCAACAAATTGCCGTCCTTGACCTGGTGACCCAAAAAATCCATATCAAAATAGCCTAGGAAGCATTTGGATGGCTTCAGAGTGATATTTGCATCTCGAAAGCGCATCAGCGTCTGACGCAGCATTACCAGATGTGAATCCCAATCATCAGTATGCCCCAGGACGTCGTCTAAAGTTTTCAACATCTTTTAGACCTTTAAGAACAATCCTCATCATTCTACTGTAAGTAGCACCCGAGTTTACTAGGCCAAATGGCATCCTACAGTACTCATAGTGGCCATTCGGGATACTAAAAGCGGTTATTCTTTTGGACCTGTCTGCCATGAGAATTTGCCAATAACCCTTGCAGCAATAAAACTTCGAATAAAACTGATTTCCTGACAATTTAGCAAAAATGGAGTCAATATCTGGGAGGGGTTCACAGTCTACTATGGTTACTCTATTTACTTTCCTCATATCGGCACACGGACGTATGCCGCCATTTTTCTTCTTTACCAACACTATGGGACTACAGTAAGGCGAGTCAGACGGCTCAATAATCTTTAACTTAAGCATCTCGTCTATTTCCTTTTCGAGGTCTTCATACATCCCGTAAGGAACTGGATAGGGTTTAGATCTAATTGGCGTCTCATCAGTTAAGGTTATTTTGTGTTCTATCACATCAGTTAATCCAGGAAGAGAGGAAAACGTCACTAAATTCTTCCAAAATCTGTTTTAGTTCCAAAGTCTGTTCAGAACTCAAATTTGGAGTAATATTTACTTGAGTGTAATTTTCATGGTTGAACTCTGCTTATTTCCGGTTCACCAAAATCTTCCGTATCTGACGTAACCACCGCTACTGAAACAGCCATGACGTCCGATGTTTGGCGCGTAAAATATTGCTTTAAAGGTCAACCCAAACGCTCTGAGGTCAAAAATATAAAAAAATAGTCCTTTCGATTCTGAAAATAATGATATTTTTTTCATAATTTTGTGCAGTCTGGTTGGCGAGATATTGCCGTTTGAAAGGTGAAAATCGCTCTCCTGTCAATTCCAGCTGTGACGTCATGGAGGGAAGCCGTCTTGTATTCTCTATGTTAAAGCCGTATACCACAGTCGTAAGTAGCTGCTGATTTCTGGAGATTTTCGGAGTATCGGGGCATCATTTGTTAAATATGCCGCGACGTTGTGTAGTGGGAGGTTGCAGTTTTACTACAGATGACGGTGTTAGTATTCATTTGTGGCCTAAAGACGAGAAAATCGCTGCAAATTGGACGAAATTTGTACGCAACACGAGAGTGTGGAAAGAGGGCCCGAGCCAGTACTCGTATAATTTGCTCGGCACATTTTGACAGAAATTAGACATCATTCGAGGACATCTACAGCGTAGCAGTTGAATTCGGGTACAAACCAAAACTAAAGAGAACAGCTATTCCAACTATCAAACCTAAGAACAATCAGAATGTGACGGCGAAAAAATCGGACAAGGAGAATCTATCACGGACATCGGCTGAACGAACCTAGCCTGCAAGCGAGGCCTCGGGCAGGGAGACGGCTGTACATGCCCTGCTCGCTCTCGCGTGGCATTTGTTGCTTGAGCACCTGCAGGTTAGACTGGATGAGTCTCTATTTCATATATACTATTTAATAATAATAAAATGATCTTTCATAAATATATATACGTTTGATAAGTAAATAAATAAAAAACACCAATTGGAGTGAATGGCCGTAGATACAGAAGTGATAATAATACTTTCATAATCCCTTGACATTTGAGATTGTGGGAATATCATTCGATTTCAATTTAATTGAGGTAATTTGTCGAAAATTGAGCAAATGTGAATGCCGATCCACTCACCACGGCTTACTTTTCGCCATAAATGTCCACAGTTTTTTTATCAAACTATATAATTCTGAAATTGGTATTTCATGGGGATTATGGGAAAACAAACAAAATTCAAATCGGACGTATATCAGTAGAGTTATCAACAGTTTACTGTCCATACTGCCGAATCCCGGAGTTTATCCCTCCGAAAAGGCTGCCTCGGTCAGTAACAACAATAACAACACAGATGTGCTCGTTCTTTACATCACAGAATCGTTCTACATTCAATACAGTTTGAAATATATGGACATTTGGTCTTATAGATGACGATAATAAGGTTTCCAGTCAAGTTGCATACCAATCTGTATTCAACAAACGACCTCTCCGAATCCTGTCGTCGTCGAGTTCCACGTTGTCAGAGTGGTTGTCACTGTCAGAATCGGAGCCGTACGGCTCAAATTGATAGGGCTGAATTCCGCCGTTGGTCTGCAAACAACTGTTAATTTGCCCGTCATCATCCTCCTCTATGTCTATTTCATCTTCTTGGCGAAAAATATTTCCATCTAAGCAGCTGATATCGCTCGAATCGACATCTGAACCGGAGCTCTGACTGCACTCGCTTTCCATGTTATCCGCTGTTTTTTCTCAGGCAACTTCCCTGCGTGACGTCATCAACCCAGCTGTGAAAGTGTGAAAAAGCCCACTTTGCTCCCATATTACGTGTGTTTCTGATCAGATTAGAATTTTTTCAATATTTTTTTTATACAAAGTGAAGTATGAACTATGATTTTTAAGGATTTTTAGATCAAAAAAAATTCCGTTTGGGTTGACCTTTAACATGTTAATATGGAAAAGCTTTTCTCGCCCATTTACATCTAACACATAGTTGTTTTCTCCAATTTTAGTTTTAACCGTAAACGGCCCCTTCCACTTAATTAAAAGCTTGTTGTTATCAGTTGGGAGAAGGACAAGAGCCAAATCGTCCTTGTTTAATTGGCGGGGGACGGCCTTCCGATCAAAATAGTGTTTTTGGGTCTCCCTAATTTTTGTCAATTCTGTTTGAACAATGCTACAGGTTTTCTCTAAACGATGTTTTAAATCTAAAACGTAGTCATAGTTTGTTCTAACTTCATCTTCAATGTCGTCCCGAGACCAAACCTCGCGCAAAATGGCCATAGGTCCGCGGACAGCACGTCCATACAGTACCTCAAAAGGCGAAAATCCACCTAGACTAGCCAACGGTGTTTCACGGTACGCAAACAAAAGCGGCTCAATCAACCTATCCCATTCAGCCGGTGTTTCAATTGCCGTACGCTTTAGCATCAACTTCAACGTGCCATTATATTTCTCACAGAGACCGTTACTTTGAGCGTGATAAGGAGACGTGGTAACACTTTGAATAGATAGCAATCTTTGAACTTCACGCATCATATCGGAAGTGAATTGCGACCCATTGTCACTCAGTATTTCTTTCGGTATGCCCACGTCACTGATCATACGCACAATAGCTTCGGCTACAGTAGCAGTATCTATATTCGACAACGCTACGGCCTTCAGATAGCGCGTTGCAGTGTCGACCATTCTTAATATATAACGATTTCTACGTTTCGATTTTGGTACCAAAGGTCCAACGATGTCAACCGAAACACGATAAAACGGTGTGGTTATTAACGGCATTTTTCCTAATGGGGCTTTCGGTATCCTACCTTTGGGAATAGTTCTTCGACACGGATCACAGGATTGACAAAACCTGTTGACGTCACCGTGCATTCCTGGCCAATAAAAGTGCGCTTGGATGCGATCAAGTGTTTTCGTGATACCCATATGTCCAGCGAGAATACTTTCATGCGCCATTTTCAAGACCACGTCTCTATACTTAAGGGGAACAGTCAGTTGAGGTTCATAGCAAATTCCGTTGGTATTATTTGGCGTGACTACACGGTACAGTAATTCATTTTTTATTACAAACTGTATCGAAACGGTAGCGCGCTTGACAACCTTGTGACTTTCCGCCATTTTACGTGCGTCTTCGAGTGTCCTATCGGTTTTGTGTTCACGAAACTCCTTCGCGTCACCAATTTGCGGTAACTGCGGAATTTTCAACGGACGTTCTTTCGACGTAAGTTTGGCGGCTTGACTACGCGTTACTATAGTGGCAATAGGCAACTTTTCGTCAACATGTCCTGCCGTACGACTTGACTTAGTTTCTTTCAATGCGACAGAATTTTCAATAATAACCTCACAGATTGGATCGTCGAGGCAAAGTGCTTTGACCGTACCGCTGTAATAAGGTGTGTCCACATATATTTCTGCCACTGGTGCTGACTTGACCGTTTTATCAACCGACATGTACGGTCTAACCTCCCCCGTAAGCTGTTTGTCAGTTACAAGACCGCGTTTAACTATAACGCCCGAACAACCGGTATCGCGCAGTACAAGTACGCGCTGGTTTCCTATATAACCGAACTCTGTAGGGAAGTCACTCAAAATATCGACTTCATCTTCGGTCAAATGAGATTCTTTTACTTAACCACAGGAGACCAGTTTCTATTTTGAACCTCGTTTTCGTCGCCGGTCACTAAGCAGGGTCGAAGGGTCGTTAGGGTCGAAGCAGAAATATTAGATAATTTTCCCTTCAACTTACAAAAGGTGGCCTTATGACCTGGTTTATCGCAGATAAAACATCTGAATGTAGGTTTTTCACCTTGTTTTTTGGACCCATCGTCGGTTTTACTACCCACCACTTGGGTGCGATTTCCTGGTTTAGTTTGTTTACCACTAAAATTTACAATGGTTTTCTTAGATGTAGCAACCATATGATGAGCATCCATATAGATATCCGATTCACGGATTGCATCGTCAAGGGTACGGATTGTCTTTTCCCTAAGATATATCGATAACTCACCGGGACACTGGAACAAGAATTGCTCAAGGATTAAGAAATCTCTAAGGTTATTGCGATAATCTCCCACACCTGCAGCGAATATCCATCTGTCAAAATAGTTCCCTAATCTAGCCAAAATTGAGATGGCAGTTCTCCCTTACCAAGTTTCTCTGAATGGAATTTTCGGCGGAAACCATCTTCGGTCAGCTGAAATGCAAGAAGCAAGGAGGCTTTAAGCCTACCATAATTATTGGCTTCAGAAACTGGCATTCTAGTGTATACATCTAATGCTTTACCTTTTAGAAGTGCACTAAGATATATAGCGTAATTAGCAAAAGGCCACTTTTGACTAACTGCATATCGTTCAAACCTAAGCATGTAGGCATCCATATCGTCCCTTTCATCATCAAAGTATGGTAATTTTGGAGTTCTGGGGACGTTCCCACTAATTGGTAAACTAGGTTGATCTCTATTTTCTGACTCAACATTCTTCAACTTCTGCAATTCCACCTGCTTCTCTAAACTTTGCAAATCGAGAGCTTTTTGTCGAGCTTCGCGCTCTGCATACCGATCTTCGCGATCGGACTCTTGCTTTTCACGATCTTGTACGAATTGCATAAGATCTTTGCCTTCTAATCCAAAAGATTTTCCCATAGAGATATAACGCTCGGCCTGCTCTATGCCTGCCATAATTGCCAAGGCACAGGACAGAAAGATAAAATATCCTAAACGGAGTTTAATGCTCAACGACATAGTACATTACATTTTCCAAAAACATGTGTACAAAATAATGTAGCGAACCACCAATACTGAAGTGTTCCAAAAATCTAGAATTTGTCCGAACCTAAATTCCAACGCGGTCACCCTACTCAATTCCAATAACCCTGGAATGTATACAGTAAAATGCAAAATAGTGATGCCGGAAAAATTGTGGAATCTACCAAGACAAGGACAAAAGCTACAGACTTACCAACCATATATCTGCACAGTGACCAGTCGGCGCAGTGTCGTTTCCAACGTCTTCAAACCCTATTTCCGGTTACAAAGAACAATACAGGAAATTAGACAATGGTAACATGAGAGCTACTGTTTACATCAAACAGCCAATCACAATCAAATCCCGGGCGAGCCCCCATGTAATGATTGGCCTATTTAATGAAAACAGAGCGCATATATATGCAGATAAAAATATAAACAAATTTATTTAACTCATAAATCACACACACATTCACATCAACATGCACACGTACATTGGATCCTTAATTTTAGCTCAGTATATATCAGGTTAGGTGGAATACCTTAATTGGGGTTCAGTACCTCAAATAGCGTATAATACCTCAATAGGGGTATACAGCGATACCTCAATTGGGGTTGAGGGTACTAAATAAAAAGTAATCGTCCTACACGTGGTTCACAACTTTCAATCTTTCAAACGACGAGGGTCTCGTCAGACATGGTATGCATTCATCCTTCGCCCCAACTCCTTTTCAAGCCGAACAACTAACGCAATTCCGCCGACTAATCGTTTAAACAAACCACTTACACATTCGCCATTGTTGTTATGGAGGGAAAACTTTAATATTTCAACATTTTCTCACCTCAGAAATTTCTCTGCATGGACAGCGCCATTTTCTCTCTAATTCCTGTGACGATCTCCAAGATACAGCGCCGTCTCGTGGCAGCAAGTCGCTTAACTTAACCCTTCATCTTCTCTCATACTGCTCATGTTAGCGCATAGTCTTTGAAGCTCCATCTTTCGTGAGCAGAATGGATATGAATCCTGTAAACTCTGCCAACGTTATTAACCTTTTATGTGTAATTTGGGTTCTGATACTTTTGGGATCTGAATTTCATTTGACTAAATATGGAAACAACCCATGTTACTGTTGACATGTCAAGTGTATGTTACAGTCTAATGAGTTTTAATAAAATTAAAACTGCAGTAATATTTTATATATATATATTTCTTTTTTTAGAGGAGCTCAATTTGACATGATTTATCCCTTTCATATACACGTATGAGAAACTGTTAACAATATTTTTATAACGTAGTAAAATAACAGCAACTTCACACTGCTTACCCTTAACAAATGGGGAAGAGTATTGACCCCGTTGGCAGAGTTTACAGGATTCATATCCATTCTGCTCACGAAAGATGGAGCTTCAAAGACTATGCGCTAACATGAGCAGTATGAGAGAATATGAAGGGTTAAGTTAAGCGACTTGCTGCCACGAGACGGCACTGTATCTTGGAGATCGTCACAGGAAGAAGAGAGAAAATGGCGCTGTCCATGCAGAGAAATTTCTGAGGTGAGAAAATGTTGAAATATTAAAGTTTTCCCTCCATAACAACAATGGCGAATGTGTAAGTGGTTTGTTTAAACGATTAGTCGGCGGAATTGCGTTAGTCGTTCGGCTTGAAAAGGAGTTGGGGCGAAGGAGGAATGCATACCATGTCTGACGAGACCCTCGTCGTTTGAAAGATTGAAAGTTGTGAACCACGTGTAGGACGATTACTTTTTGTTTAGTACCCTCAACCCCAATTGAGGTATCGCTGTATACCCCTATTGAGGTATTATACGCTATTTGCGGTACTGAACCCCAATTAAGGTATTCCACCTAACCTGTATATGTGCTTCCAATGACGCACTATATGTATAATAATAGAATCTGTTATAAATTGTCCTATAGATGATTCAGTTCATAAATAAGTAATAATTAGTCAATGTCCGTTAATAATTTCTGGAATCAATCAGTTCAATGTAATTCAATCGTAGATTCGTAATTGTCCGTATACCATATACCAGACCACGATACTACTGCTGGAATCCGGTTAGATGAAGACGTGATAACACGGGGTAACTTTTAAGTCAAACATTCGGCGGGCCACACGATTCCTTCGCCGACCGTATCCGGAGACAGATGATAGGCACTCGGCACCATTGTTGTGAATGACAAATGATAGGCACTTCACAGAGTCCGCCGTTGTGAATATGGCTCTAACTGGTCACCATACGTCTATCAGCAGAATTGTCCATAAAACACTGTACTAGGTCAACCAAATGAACAGTATTTACTATATTACAATAGAACGTATACACAATGATTCACATACATATATCAGCAATTCATATTGCATATGGGAGAATTATATCATAATCAAATATACATCTATTACATACCTCCAGTACTGCTAAATCATTTGCGCAGAAATCCGTTTGGCAGGTAGCCACAATTAAATGCCGGAACCTCGTCCGTCATTTCCAACAATAAGAAATTCGTAACTTCTAGAATTTCTCTCTAGAAAATAACCCATATAACATGTAAGGGCTATAATCATATTATAAGCCTCTCCGGCCTATACCATATCCCAGACCTGTCTGGTCTGTGCCGTTCTGTACGAACAACTATTCCAAATCTCCCAGCGACCACCAAAGCTCGAGCATTTATATCTAACGAATAACCGGTCCAAACAAATTCAAAAATATGCAGAGCAAATCTAGCCTGGCAGTAGCATGCAAATATCAACTGTGCTCGAACCGTTCTATCGTTTAACATGAAGCAATTGTATACGAAGGTGAAACATTACCATTTAAGCTGACATCAAATCAATACATTACCACAGCTAACGGCTTCAAAAATTCGTGTCGACGGTCATACAGGACAATTGTACATACCACGCTAACTCGTATTCCGACTTTACCAGTCCACACATTCCAGAAGTGAATTTCGACAGAACTCGTACAAACAATAATATATATAAATGTCAAATTTTGTAATAAATATCGCATACTGGCAGCAAACTACCATTTGGCGATACATTCGTAACTTGTGTCTTACCCCGATGGACACCTTATACTACATCCATGTGTTATCCATATTAGATAAGAGATGTGCAGCGATTATTGAAGCGGAATTCTCCATGGACGTACGAACGCGGGTTATTGAATGTATAGGATCTGCATTGTTATCACCGCAGTCGTAATTAATAAGTATCATCATGTTGGGCTTGACAGGAGAGGTACGGCTCATACGAAATTAATAATATTGGCTTTTTTAATAATTTTTCGAATGACACCAGAATGATAATCGACTAAGGGGAATAAATATGTACCGGTAAACAGTAAACCACCATCAGAGTTTAACCTCCTGTTACAATACGGAGATCATCCCAAAATTACTTTCCGATCAAACAGTTTACAGTATTCCGATTTCGATATCGATATTTTGAAAAAAAATATGTTGGATATTATGGAAAGCAGAAAATATATATGGTGCCCATAACGCCGAAGTGAATACCAATAAAGAACGACGGACGGTCATGCAGAAAGATCATATAGGACTTGGCCTACTATTTTCAAGCAGTCTGCTCTAATGAAGACGCTTAAATTGAAACACAAGGAGATTATTCCATCAGATGACTTAATAGGGCTATTACATCATTGCCCTCGGATATTTGTATCTAATACCACTCAAGGTACTAGGGGCCGTGTGGTCATATCATTCAAAATGTTTACATGAACATCTACAATCAAAGCGGGGCGGAGATACAAATCATCACAGGGATCATTTTTGGTTATTCTGGTGCCTTTCAGATATGCAGTCAGGATATTGGGCTGTGGGCCATATGAATTCTTGTCAGTACACCGGCATCTTTTCCCACCACATGTTGCGTTTAATTCAATATACGAAAAAGAAACAATCGTTTATCGTGGGTCTTTAGACAGGTTCGGCCACACGGAATACGCGAAATGTCGGGAGGTATTTAATAACCATTCTCCCATCGCCAGTGTTTTTGACCCTCTAAACTGTCGCTGTAACACCCTCTGACTGCGTTTGGTCGAAAAACGCGCGTATGCGCATTAAGTCTTCATTGATTTTGATTGACAGATGAACGGTTTATCTGTACACGAAGGAGACTGCTTCCCCTATATCTTATGGAAGTATGAACAAGAGAGTTTCTTATCTATTTTACAAAAGCATACGGGTACGTTTATAGCCGTGGTATGCTGAGCCCAGTCCGCCACGTCTAGAAGCGGGAGATACTGATTGGCTGAGAGGCATGGATGGCTGATTGGCTGAGACAGTAGGATGCATACAATGTGATGCCATGAGAAAGTTTTGAAAAAAAACACACGCACACAGAGAGAATTAGTCGAAGGGAATAAAGTTGCGTTTTAAATAATAAATTGTTATCCACGAGGGCTCCATGTGTCGACCCTCGTATCCCCCTGTATTGTTCGGGCGTCACGGGCTGCTCAATTATCTACTCTGTAAAGCTTCTTGGGTTGAGCAATCGAAAACGCAATTAGAATTGGGTGATAACTTTTATAACCACAATTTCCTTATTCGAATTCAAATGGAGCGCTTTGTGAAAATTTGGTCTTCAAATTTCCTCGCTAATAGGCTATCTTCTAAGGTTTCAACAAAACTATTGGAACTTTCATACTCTTACAGTCTGTTTTTTAAACCCCACAGGCGAGCGTCGGTATTTTTAAATTTCATTTTGGAACATCCAAATCCTGTGTGAACTACATTGCATTGATGTTCACTATAACGATAATTAAATTAAATCCGAACAGTTATAATCGTTGATAACTTTGAAACGAAACCCAGATGGTCTGGGGTCACTTTTGGGAGAAAAAAGTGTCGTTCATCGCATGTGGATACTCCATACAGTTAGGGGTTTGAAATCTCAATCTGATTTTCAGGGATTTTATGGAAATAATATTTGGTGATGTCACCAAATGGGATGGAAATGTTGTGGATTGTAACGATGCTTGCGGTGATTAGGTCAGTTCCGGTGCTAGGTCATTTCCGTTCAGGTGACTTCCGCGCATGTGTAGTTTGCACCTCCGGGAAGTCCACTGTGGAATCGCGGGTGGACAACAATAGGGATTGGAATCAGCCGAACGCCTCGCCAAAAAAACAGACAAACGGACTTCACACTTCGTAAACTGACGCTAGTTCAAAGGCCAAAGGTCACTTGGTCAAGATCGGTGAGTGGCTTTAAAAATAGGATTCCGGAAAAACTGAAACTCAGGGCAAACGGACTGGTTTACTTATCTATACCCATTTAAGGGGTGGCGGCCGTAAAATATGTGGTGGAAAAGCGATGGCTTGACCTTTTACCTCAGGATTGTATCCATGGCAACTACTGACCAAGTGACTGTTGGATGGATGTAAAAATGACATTCCCGAAAAACCGAAAATGCACCAGGAATGGCGGACGTTACACCCATGTTGTTTTATGGATGGATGGGCTTATAGCGTAAGGGTAGACTAAGACTGGCTTATGCGTATTCGCAATCGAGGTGAAGCAGAGAAAATCCATTGCGCACTTAAGACAAGCCTATACACCCTTTACATTAGCCCATAAGGGTGGGACCTTCAGAATGGAATTGGTGGTTGGTGGGTGCCCGAAGAGCACGGGTTCCTGTTGCTTCAATGCATTTGAAACAACAAGAACTTGATAATTTGGTGTCTAGCACTTTAATTGCACTTGTCTTGATTACATCAGTGTAAACGTCCTGTCTGTTTCTTGTGTGCTGTTCTCAGTGTTTTATAGACCCGATGGTGGATGTCTGGTTCCCTGTTGCTTCAAAGACTTGCTTCTTTGAAGCAACAGGAATGCAACTTGACTGGATGGTGCTTAGTTGGCTCCTTGCGATATGACTGAAATATTGTTGAAAGTGAAGTTAAATCCTATTCACTAACTCACCCTTGTGAATGGATCCTCCATAGAAGATTACTTGACATCATCAGTAGTAGAGAAAGCGAACAGTCGCTCAGATGCGCATACAGATGGATAAAATGTACACCCATATACCTTTGGATTTGATAATTGTGATCAGTAATATCGGGCGTGTTAGGAGTGGGATTCGAACCAACGCTCCCACATGTGTGGAACAACACTTAAGACTGGCATCCCACAACCATCCTGACAAACGCTGGTTACCTTGGTCAATATGATCAAAATATATAGTGGTCCATAAGTACAATGTAATTACGTGTCGTGGCATGTATGCCATGAATACCCTTAGCGCCCGTAGGAGTTCACCACCACCGGTATAATGCAGTACCGCCCAGCGACACCCGCCAAAGACTTTTCACATTAAATCTACCAAAAACAGCTATATCTCAAACTTCAATCTTATTCTCGCAAGAGTTGGGGTACACGTGCGTGATGTGGAAGGGCATGAACAAGCATTCATGAACAAGAGAAAAAGTAAATAAAAAACATCCACATTACATATTCCACATTTTATTATCTCCCAAGCCGAGAGGACCATTATGATTGTTTTCACATGACAAGTTTATTGTCCATGTATCAGACGCATTGTCGGCTGCTCTAGTCTAATCAGAAGTCAACCTGAGAGAAAGTTCAATCATCGGCCATGGTCGCCATTTACTCGTTCCGTTTGGCCTAAGCGTCTTCGGCCAGACCACGATATTGTAAGGGCAACAGATCCTGAAACAGCTGTTTGTGTACTTTGACCGCATTTTTTGAGAGCATCTGTGGGTGGTAACCCCACATCTCTTCCAAGTTGTTCATGTTGGCTCGGTGCGTGGGATCTCTCATTTCCAGTGAAAACAAGCTATACTTTTCATAGTAGGTCATGATTGTTTTCCTGATACGTGGACGCAGGTAGAGGTAATTATGTTGTAAGTTATTTTGCCAGACATCCTGGATCGACGCAGCGTGGGTATTAATAGCCTCATTCACAATATAGTACAAAAGCGTGGGTTCTTCTTCACTCAGACTTCCCTGGAACGTAACCTGACTATCAACGGTCGAGCTTTCAGCCTGTCAGTGGGTAGACTCTCAGTATCTGCCTGAATGGACTTATCGGATTCTGACTCGCGAGCATGCAACATTTTCTGGTGAACGTTTGTCCGCACTCATAGCAAGGCTTGTTGACTGTAAAATGTCCACTGTATCTTCCGGTCAAAAGGGTGTTACCGAGTGTTAAGATGGGCTTTGGCGGACGTCAACTTCATACAGCTAATCAGTTGCTCTGGAATTTGGGGTCGGCTTCGTAAATACTTGTGTCGGTTGGAAAAAGAGAGGATAAGGTATAATTTCCCATCTCCATCTGCGTTTCCATGAAGGTCTGAAATGCTTCATGCAGGGTCAACAGATTCTGCCCACGGGTATCCTCTTTGGGTAGTATATGTTTCTTATGCAACAGAAGACATATCCGAGTCACTCATGGATTTCATTTGTGAGCGTGAAAAGACGCATGCTTTGATGCTGAGCGGCATCGGTGGTCCTCACTTGGTGAAGAGCTGCGTCAATAATAGCATCGGTAGTTCCTCGTTGGCGTAAGGTGCTCACGGTTCCGGTTTGGTGTAGTTCATTGGAATGTCCTAAAGCCTCGACTGGAAACTCGGCTTGGTGTAAAGCTTCGTTTTATATATGTCTTCGTCGTCGGGTTCACAGTTTACATTACTCACCATGGATGCCGTAGGGCTGATGTTGAAATGTGGGCATTTTATCATCTGGGCTAATTATATACAGTTCGCTGTGGGCGCTTTTGATCTCAATGGTGCATTCAAACAGGTGTTCTTTTGAGTGATCTCTTTGGCATACGCCGCTACCCAGCTCATGAAGTTTTCAACGTGCCAATATGTTATGGACTAAAACTGCGGCTTCTTCTTTCGAATACGTTCTGTAGTAGAACTTCTTTACTGTGGCCTGCAACATCGGCGTCCATATTCATTTTGAAGAAATCCCGTCATAGCATTGGGTTCACAGCCTTGAATTCATGCGTGTGAATCCCTTTCATGGAGTTGGGTTAGACCGTCACGATTTGGTGATGAGAGTATTCTGGGGCTGATGGGATGAAGTGGGCCCGTTGTATGAGGGTGGGCTGGAACAGGCTTGCTCTGGGAGCTCCCAGGTGTTTAACCCCCACTTTGGATTCGGCGGATGGTCTGAGGATCTGATTACGTTGTGGTCCCACACCGGGTTACAGATGCCTCGTCAATCTGCGATCTTCTGGGGTATGGGCGTTTACGTCTAGAAACAGGTAGCAATACGCATGACTCGTTGCGGCTTGAAACGCCTGCATAAACTAGTCGCTGTTCTGATGATTAATTCAACGTCAGAACACACGGATTTAAACTCTATGGAAATGACTCGACATACTGGCAGTTCAAGTCAATATCACTGTAAGCCTTCGCTTGTTGACAGTGATTCTGGATCAGATAAATCGCACACAGATTCCGGTGATAGAACACTTTAGCTAACAAGTCAGCGATGTGTGAATTCTCCTTGACCGCACCAATCATATGATCCAGTTCTACCAGTTTGGCCTGCTCAGGGTTGAAGTAATACACTTGATCGATATCGTGAGGAAAGCCTGGGATGAAGCCTACATTCTTTAACCACAAAGTCTCGTAGGCTGCCACTGACTTTAGCACCAGACAATACGTGTATAGCTGATAGGCCCTTCCTCTAAGAATTTGATCACCCAAGATGTCTTTCTACACCCCGTCGGACCGCTGACCGTCATTGCATAGGGATGGTCTATCCCACGCCATGGGCCCACAGCGGAACTCACCTGTGTTAAGAGTGAAAGGATCTGAGCACACTATCGCGACGAGAGACGGTCCTGTGACAAAACGTACACGTACTCGACATGTTGAGTTCAAATATGGACTGTGCAGATCGCACCACCATCGGCATCACCACCATATATATTTGACGGATAAAGTGTGTTGTTTGTACCAAATGAGTTTTGCGATGGAACAAACTTAGCTACAATGATCCATTGAAACATTTGGTCGTGATTGATATTCCCTGTTGAGACTTGCTTGCCTCGAATTGATGAAGTCACGGGAAATCCCCATTTCAAGACCGGTAGTTTGTCTATATGTTATG